>QYTT01094256.1:6299-18154 GCA_006980735.1 Dasypogon diadema
TGTGTTTTTGTATTCTATATATTTTTTAATTTTGTTTAGGATTTGTATTTCTGTCTTCAATAAAAGTTTTGTTGCCATTGATACGATTGATGCAGTTGAACTGGAAATTCTTAATCGACTTGATTCTGTCAATGAAGAAGAAAGGAGTATACAACAGCGTATTACTGAGCTCGTTGGCAGTGATGGAGTCGATGGTTTTAACAGTGAATCCACTGCCGCAGTCAGAGCAACCGCATTCATCGAGTGAGATGGAAACCCACGGTGATGGTGAAGATCCAAATTATCGACCGGAAGAAGAGGAGGCATCTGATATTGAATCAGAATGCGATATAGAAATTGAGGGATTAAGCAGTAGCTAAACTGTAGCTTTGAACAAATCGTCTTACCTGGTTTACATACACACAATTCTATAAAATCTTTATTTATATACACGAAAAAATGACAAAAAATATTCCGTTTTCAGCACTGGTACAGGTGTACCAAGGGTTTCGTTAGAAGGTGTTAACAAGGGTTAAGGGAAGTTATTGTAGGATTATGGCGAAGGTAAACAAGGGATTTGAGAGTTGTCCAGGCATTCTCTATAGGATTCAAATCCGGAGAATCTCTATAGGATTCAAATCCGGGGTATGATGCCCCGTCATGCATAAAACCAAAAGGATCTCTGTTTGTCCTATGTCTGGTCACGTAAGGGCAGAAAACCTCCTCTAAAATCTTTCGATACTGGTCCTGCTTCATAGTGCCCTCTACAAAATAGAGAGGACCAGGACCCTCCGAACTTATTACTCCCCATACCATAACCGGTGGGGGGATGTTTTATTATGGGATTCATGCACAATTCATTCAGCTCCTCTCCTGGCCTCCTTCTGACAAACTCCATCGCCTCAATTAATACGTGAAGTGAGCATTCGTCACTGAAATAAACCTAAAAAAAGTTCGTAAAAACACCCATTATATTTAAAAAGCTTCCGAACATTTTTATAAAGAGTAATCATGATTTAAATTATTGCAGTAAGTAGCATCCTTATTCTTATGCGCCTTTGCAAAATTTAGGCGAGACATCTTCATTCTCTGCGGGAGGCGATGCTTCTTTGTCGGCCGGTGACTTTTAATATATTCTTCCTCAAGCCTTCTCCTCAATGTTGCCCGAGATGGCCGGGATATTTCAATTCCGCACTGTTGCAGAAGTCTCTAATGTGCACGGAGAGGTAGCTTACGGTTCTCTAAAACTGCTCGGACGATTTTACGATCAGTTCTTATCGTAGTTTTTCTACCATCTCCGCGGCGAGAACGACGAGTCTTTAACTGAAGGGTACCTTGGCTTAATTTTTTGGCCAGTTTAGATACTACAGGGCGGCTAACACCCACAATTCTTGCAATTTCTGCATAATTATGTTTAGTACCTTTTAAAAGATCCAAAATGGTTTCTTTTTTTCTGAGGAAATATCCTTATTGACTCCCATCTTTCAAAAATTTAACATTTTTATGAGCCAAACAACTACGATCAAAATTTGGAAATAGAGAATACTTACCTTAATAATTTTCAGTTTTTCCAATTAAAGGATTTCACAAAGACTAAACTCAATTAAGGGAGTTTTTGAAATATTTAAATGAACTCTCAAACACGCGAAAGTTGTACTCATAGCAAAAGGCAAAGAATGACTTTTTTCGTGCCACTGCAAAAACTTCAACCATAACGAATATACATCAGGCGTTTCTGAGAACAGGTACCATTTGTTTTACACAGAGATACTACACTAAGTTTCTAGGAAAAACAATGGAGCAGTTATATGATCCCGTTGCAATGTTATAGGCAGGGCTGCCTTTACCCGGGGGTGCAAGAGGTGCGTGCCACCCGGGCGCAGGGTCTTAGGGGGCGGTGTGAAAATGGGATACCATATTAAAAAATGAAGTTGACCTGTAAGTGATCTATAAATTTAACCCTGAGTCAAGCTCCCTTTTTTACTTTCCAGCTCTCTTCTACAACATTTTTTAGCGAAATCCCAACTTTTCTAGATATTCCATCGCCCCTTTTCCCCTAATGCACTCTGTATATTATGCAATCTATGAAATTTTTAAAATTATATCCGCCATACCGCATTCATCATATTAAACTTATATAATCTGAAATTCACAATCATCAACGCAATTTTTGCCTAAGCAATTTTTTTCGTCCTATTGGATCTGGCATGCTAAATCTTTAAAATCTGTCTTTAGAATCGTACTCAAGCACCTCACGAATTAATCGCCGCTGTAAATCAGAACTATTGTAAATCACTTAAAGTAAATTTTATAAGAGAGCAATTTTTATTTTTAACCACTTATCTTCGAATTTTAACATGAAATTCTTTCCGTTATTTTTAAATTACCATGGCTTTAAAAAGGCAGCCCTCGTCTAAAGTTTACTTTAATGGACTTAGTTCTGGTTTATACCGACAATATGCATACAGCCACTATATATATACATGTTTTCATCACTATTCCATTCAACTCGGAAAAATGTGTCCGCCATATTGGATCCGTCATCTTGAATTCACAAAAACTGTGAAACAGCAACCCCAAAATCCCTTATATTCGACATTTCGAGAACATTCCATTGAAATTTAGAAAATCTTGTACGGTATATTTAGAATTTCAAAAGTCCGACTTCAGATCCGAAATCACCTGGAAAACCTATGTAAGCATATTTTCATGACGATCCCAAAAACTTTTGAAAACTTTCACATTTCCGACCCATTTCCCCCATTTTGAATTCTTAATAGTTAGTACCAAATTCGTAATCAGCAATCTCAAATACTTACATATTCGCCATTTAGCGAATATTTTGTTGATATTTAGGAAATCTTATCCGCCATATAGGATCCAAAAACCTGTATATACGCATTTTCATGGCGATCGAAAAAATGGCAGACCTCTGAAGTATTTGCCTGATTTAGTTCATTTTCTGCTAGGATATTTAGGTTTCACTAAAGTACTTGTGTGCCGAATTTTATCCATCTACTTCAAAGCGTTCTCGTTTTAAAATTCAAGTCTCTAGCTTAAGGTGTTCTCTAAATAACGCGTGGATGGGCAGAGGGACAGACATACGGACATCTATTAAACGATTCTTCTTCCATCAATGGCAGTATAGCTTATTTCTGTGTATCATGAATATTTTTATGCGTCACAAACGTTTACTTAAACTTGTAATACATTTAGGATATAAAAAGGTCGGTTGTGTGATGAGAAAGTTCTATTCTTTTACTCGGATTAAATCAGTTTGCGCAAAACTTAGATATTCTCAGAAGGACCGATATTTTTTCAAAGAAAATGAAATGGTGCGTATTTTTGCACTGTACTCAATTTAAAACAAATAGAATTCATTAACTGTTAATAAATCTTATTTAATATGCAAAAATTACTCCCAATAAAGCCTTGCCGTCAGTAAATTATGCCTAATATCGTTTATCTCATCATCTACATAATATGTATCAAACAGCGCCCTGCCAATTCCGGGGCCCGGTATAGATGTACCGATAATCTGCTATCTGCTGTCGGGCCTGTTGTTACTATAACGATTGTTTCCTCGGGCAAAAGAAAAAGAGCCATAAATCTCTGTTCATAATAAAAAATGAGCCATCAGAGACCGTTTAATTAATAATTAATTAGCAGTTCAAAATAAATCACCCAAACAAAATAGAAATCTTGATAAAGGTTGAGTGACCCCATTTCCTAACTTGCTGTACACATGTCATTCAAAATTCATTATGTAGCTCTGCATATTTGTTTGCATTACACTTCTTTCGTTTCAGTAATGTAAAACTGAAATTAAAATCATTATCTTGAAAAATTTCCATTACTTCCCACCAAAATGGGAGCAATTAACGCAGAGAAGAGGTCTTAATAATATAATGTCATAATGTTCGGGCAAACTCGTAACTCAGATGGGTCCGTTTGGTTACCGGGCGGAACGACCAGGTACTCATTTACGCACTTGAAACCTATGATCTTCGTTTTGTTCTCGCTTTTTATTCATGAACCCGATAATTTCCCTCCACCTTAATTTCCATAACAATGTCCAAAAAACGGCATTCCGCGACCGCGGCAGGCTGTACAGCACTTTTAATAATTTCACGCTCTGCTGCGATAATAGTTTTTATCGATTCTTCAATTCGGTTAGATACGAATAATATACCTGCTGTGCTGAAGAATGTGTGCTAAACAGAATTTAGATTTAATGTGAAGCTATACGAAAACTAATTCAATTTTCAAATAGCTAAATTCATCCCGAAAGCAAAATACGAGGATCTTTAATCCGGATTTTTAATATGAATCTCTAATCTCAATATTCTGGTATTAATAAATTCGGGATCGAGATGACGTTTCTTCCGAAGTCTTCAGGTAAAAGACATTTTTAGTTTTGCTGGAAAAATATTATACATATTACGCATAAAAATTAATTGGGAGGAGTGTACAAACAGTAGCTCTGTATATGCCTCAATATTGTTTACAATCAATATCAATTTTCTCTTGAATCGAAATTCTTGTGAAGTGTTTTTCTCGTATCAGAATTCTTGTAAGGACAATTTTCTCGTATGCAAACTTGTAAACATTTTTGGGCCAATATTTAATTGGAAGCAAGAAATTAGAAAGAAAATATAATTATTATTGTTTTATATTAATTGTTATTTATTTGCGAGACTGAGATTAGTGCTGTGAAATAGTGAACAAAATTTGATTCAAACTTTTAGTACGTATTGGATTCTAACGGCCTATTCCAATCCAAGTCTTTGTCTTCGTCTTCGTCTCGTTATTAGTGACGTCAGCAAACAAGCTAGCTTGTTCCAATTCGTTTGTTTTGCTTGATTTTTGACATATCTATTACGCAGAAATTAATATGAATTGTACATTGTTTCGGCTGCAATCAATTTTATTTTAATTGCAAAAGTTTTCAGCTTATTTTAAATAAAGAATAAAACGAAAAAATGTGTGTTTTATTACCAAAAGCTGTTCATAATCATCATGAAGTCAAGTCAGTCGTTGACTTGGCAAAGTGTTATACAAACTAGTCATGCTCCAGGGGGTAGATATCTGACGTCACAAACTATTCTACCAAGATGTAGACAAAAACTTAGGGCCGATTCCAATCCAAGTATTCGTCTTCGTGTTCGTCTTCGTCTTCGTCTCGTTATAACAATTTGTGACGTCAGACCGAGACGAGCATCAAGCATGCTCGTTCGAATTGGGCTTGATTTTTGACATTTCGTTCATCTTCCATGGTTAAGACTAATGGGACTATTAGGTAGAAATTGATGGAAATTACACATTATTTTTGCTCCGAATCATTTGATTTTAATAGAAAAAGCTATTAGCTTATAGTAAATCAAAAATAATACAAAAGAGTAAGCGTTTTCTTGGATAAATCCTATTCAATAATTTGCATGAAGTCAACTCAAAAGTTAACTTGATGAAGTGTTATACAAACTAGCCAAGCTCCAAGTTGTCTCGGTGTGAAGTCACAAATTGTTATAACGAGATGAAGACGAAGACTTGGATTGAAATCGGCCCTTAGATTGAAATAGGCCCCAAGTTTATTGGTATATTTCGTTTTTAAGCTTTAACATTCTAATTAAAATTTGTTTTATGATATATAGGATTTTCAGATTAAATTGAGTAAATCCCAAATTAAATTGCGCAATGTTCTAAAGATTTTAGAAATTTCCAAATGAAATTGAGATTTGCACCGATAGAATTGAGATTTGTCCGGATAGAATTGGGATTTGTCCGCAATGAATTGGGGATTATTCAAATCGAATTGGGAATCGTCCTATTGGAACTGAGAATTGTCCAAATGACAATTAAGAATGCAGTTTAAAATAATTATATAATTGTATAATTCCTATATTCAGTAACATATTCACTTACAACTTATATTACTACTACTACTAGTACTACCACTAGCTCAATTGTCCCCCTGCTACAGCGGGTCCTAGGTCCAAGTTTCATTGTCATGTTGACAACCCAGTTAACACAATCCAACTAAGTTATGGTACTTATGCTCTGTTCAATCACCGTTAGCAAATCGTGTTATTCTGACGTGGATAATATATTTCTTATTAATATTTGATTTTAGACAACGCCTTTCAATTGGGGAGTATGAAGGCAAAAACTTATGATGCAGGTTTAATACAGATGCTAATAACGTTACGAACTGCTACTGCTATAAGTTCATAGGTTTCTTGTAACATATTTTCACTTCACTAGGAAAAATGTAGTACTGGTGGTTAGAAGTTTGTTACTGCCATAAAAGTTGAATTTGTTAAGAATACACAATCATTTATTGAAGCATGCGCAATGCACCGAAGTAAAAAAAAACATTGAATTCTTAAAAAATATATTCTCAATTTTATTTGGATATTAAGTAGTTGTGGCAGTCCGGCACAAATCCTTTGAGGTCTGCTCGCTTATGGATTTAGCCAAAGAAAGCAATTCTCAAAAATACAATCTGTCGTCATACGGGACAGGGAATAAAAATTGTTCGCCTATAAAATTTGCCAGGGAAAGCAATTTATATTAATGCAATTCGCGCGATGCAAACTCGGACTTTCACGCGAGCTATGACTCCTATTTTGAGAATTATGGTTTTCTTTCGCGCAAATTTATTAATTTTTTGATTTTAAAAATTTTTTATGTCAGTACTGCAGTAAAAGGCTAATTTTTTATTATTGATTTAAATTTTGGACTTTGAGCGCTTTCCGTTTGTAAAATATCCATTCGTCAAACCAAGAGTCATTTTAACTTTCGACTTAGAATGTAAAATCGGAATTAACTTCAATTTTCATTTTTTGATCCTTAACTCATTTGTCCATTTAGAGCTGGACTTAGAAATTTTAAGTAAAAGAATTTCGAGCATTTTCCTGTGTTTTAATGCAAAACTGATCTGTGCATTTTAGAAGATTTCACGAATTAAATTTGAGTTAAAATTTTTCACATAGATCAAATTTTGAAATCGGTTTGACAAAATATTGCACTAATTTCTTGCGCACTTAATTATCCATCAAGTCCAAAGGTGATTTACGTAAATAAAATATTTATGTTTTATTGAATTTTTTTCAAATACAAGATTTAATAATTTTGGCCTTTTTCTTTACTTCTAGATTGCGCGTCGAATTAAATTAGAATTTTTTGTCAAATTATAATTCAAGAATTAGATGCTGTAGTTAATATTAATTTGTAACTACCTTGACTTAAAGTTAAGTTTGGCTTAAGTTCGCATTTTTTGTTTGTTTTTAGATTGCTTAATAACAGTTGCCATACATGAAATTAATAAAATTTGAAATAAAATAAGCGTACTTAAAGCGGACTGTTTTATTGAACTGCGACCTATCCTACATTCCTTTACCAAGATAAAATTGCGGCTATAAGAGATCGCAATTTTAATATTCCTCCCTCATTTTATAACGGTCATGAGAGGCCGTTGCAGTAGTAGTACAAGTCCAATGCAAAAGTGTCACTGAATTTAGGAATTATTGAATTATTTTAATTTGCATTCTCAATTTCATTTGGACAATTCTCAGTTCCAATAGGACGTTTCCCAATTTTATTCGGACAATTTGCAATTCTATTCGGCTAATTCCTACTTTAATTCAAAAGATAATTTTACACGATCAAATAGCGTACGAGAAAATTGCATTCGAATTTATATCCTTTTGTAAAATGTCCAATCGTATTTAAGTCCGGATTTTCTCAGGAGCTTCCCTCCCCTTTTTTATGACGTTTAGGTCAATTTAGGTTCTCCAACCCGGATTCATAAAATGCTTTTATTAGATTTTTAGGTAAGTTCAGTTTTTTTGTACAGTTTCGTACTTTTTTTGTGATAATGAGTTGGTAGAATAACAAATCCCAGTTAATGTTCATTTTTTTTACCCTTAACATGTATTAACAAGGATTGGTGGAAACGATATTGGGTTATTATAAATCAAAGCAGTAGTGATGATAAGGAATTCCCAGATTTTAGTTGTTCTGGCTCCAATAATGAATTACCTGGGGGATATTCTGAGGTAAATAACATACCTGAATCTAGCGGTAAGTCAGAAAGCGGGGCTGAAATTGTACTGATAATACCGATCGTAATACCAGAGCAAGACGTTGTACCATCAAGCAGCAGCATGTATAAATAATACCCAGTAGAAAAAATGCATACTAGTGGACCGGTGACGTAATTGAAATGCGTGTTCATTATTAGCTTCAGCTTAGCTGAAATTAAACACGCTTATGTTTATCGAGTATTTTAACATTTGCGTTTTCGCTAATGATGTATATATTGGTTACTTTATGAAGATATTTTTGTGGTTAAAACGATAGCCTTCCTACATCCCCATCTTCCACCAAAATACGTAGGTGAAAGTATTCGTAGCTTAAGATAGAAGGAGTGGTGAAAGGGGAAAAAGACAGTGTTTTTTTCACTTTATTTCAACACATTTTCCACATCTTTTCCGCTTCATCCGCTTCATGGATTTCCTCGTCGGAGTTAAACTTCCTTCCTCGCAAATCTGGTTTTAGTTTGGCAAATAAAAGATAGTCACTTGTGTCCAAGTCTGTACTGTAAGATGCATTATCCAATTCCTCGAAGCCGCATTTCTTAATAGCAGCCTTTCAAACAGCAACAGTGTGTCGCATTATCGTATAAGAGCAGTACTTTTCGGGACAGTTTTCCTCTTAATTTTCTCGACAATGGGTTTATGTAACTTGCGTAGAAGTTCAGCATAATATGTGGCATTCACAACGGTATGACGTTCCTTGAAGTGCAGCAACAGAATTTCAGTATCCCCGAAAATCGGCTTTTCTGATGTTTTGTGTGACCTTTGCCACTCCATTGAATCCCTTTTGAACAAAGGATCATGGTAAAGAACCATGGTTTCATCTCCTGTCACAATCCTATGGAAACGTCTTTACACAACTCCAAAAATTGCTACCGGCACTCAACTCGCCGAAATTTCTGCACTGAGGGAAGAATTAGTGGTACCCATTTTGCGCTGATTTTTGTCACACTCAAATGCTCCTGAAGAATCCGGAGGACATTTGTTTTCAATATACCGGTTTATTCTACGATTTCCTTGGCATTTAATCGCCGGTCCGTCAGAACAACTTTCTCGACCAAATCCACGTTATCCTACGTTGCTGGCCCTCCACAGCGTGGATCATCTTCAATTAACTCCCGTCTCCAGCGAAAAACTTTAGCTAATATTTAACCATCGAAAATGATGGTGCAGATTCTTCATACACACGATCCATCCGCTGTTTTACCTCCATCGGCCTTAATCCATTGTGAAGATAATCCCAATTGGTGATATTAATTAGCTAGGTGCAGCCCACAAGGAATAACACCTGAGTTAAAACGAGGGTGGAGCAGCCACAAGGCTTTAACTCCGGGAAGAGCAGCTACTTCAGCCTTGACTCTTATAATCCGTTTAGAGGGAGCAGCTGAACAGCTTTAACTCCCTATGATAACGCCTTGGAGCTTGGATTATAACTCGAATTTATTTGATTGTCACTCCCTTATTTATATTGCTATAAACCTATACATAATCAATATAATTTACATTATTTCCTAACTCTTATGCCTAATTCAGCAATTCCATACCTTGTCGGCTAATTGCTGGGCTCATTAAGGTGTACATGTAATTTGATCCATCTCGTGCCACTCGCTAGTGGATTACTATGCATAAACGCTGTGTTTGCATTTTGACCAGCGTGAGTGCATTGTGTCAAATTATGTCAATGACCATTCATAACTTCTCTTGTTTACTTTTGAGAACTTGAATGAATTGTGTCATTGACCATTTGTGATTTGGAATGTTTACGTTTCCCTGAACTTGCTTTTCTTGAGATATTTGGTTGTTTATGGTATAAGTGAATCAGGCGTATCACACCATCTTTTGTTAAAAAATTTATCACAGCACGTTATTCAATTTTGGACGTTTTCACTTCACTTTTCGAATCACTATTTCAAACTGTTTGAGAATATTGTCCCGACAGGGGCTTTTATACCTTAAAAAAGATTGAGGGTATCAGGTAGGAAGGGAATTCCAGGAAATTTTACTCAGAAGCCTTCAATGTCACGAATACTTAGACGGCACTGCATCTTTTTGCTACTGTTAAAGGAAAAAGTCCATGATGCTTTATTTTTCATTGGTAAGACTTCTACATAAGCATCTAAAAATAGTATAAAGTTTTTACGAAAGTGACTTTTGAACCACGAATTTAACATTTAAAAAATATTATTTGCAAAAAAATTATACGTTTAGAAGCTTTGTTATACGCTTTCAAATGCAAGCACACATTTGCCGGCTCTGTTGAAAAAAGGGGTATGTTATGTTTTGAACGCCAAGTGGTTAATTTAGCGAGTCTCGTGAACTCACAAATTCATTTATGCTGCAGGTAAATACGGAGCTACGGAACTTCACAATTTTATTGGTGCACTAAGAACAATTCATTAATAACAATTTAAATTTCGTACGGGCTAATTTAAATTTAAACGAAGAAAATTCGGCTATTCCAATTGGTGGAGAAAAAGCGACAGCGCACTTCTTTTATTTTACATTGAATGCTATTTTTTATTTTATTAATAATAAAAAATCAGTCAATTTCAATTAATTTCAATTTATTGTACAAAGGCAGTACATAAGAATCATAATTCTTTACTGTACATTTTTAAATGAGAAAAAATAAGCCAAGGAGTAAATATTAAAATTATTATAAGAAAGTGAATTTACAAAAAGTTATATATATACAGATTGAGAAAAAAAAGATATGTAAATAACTGAAAGGTTGAGAAATAAAGAAAAGAATAAAGAAGAAAAAAGAGAGACTGCTACTACAATACAATTAGCACTAACTACACGTCGGCAAGTGTTACGAATGTATATAAGGTAGGCTAGTTATTCTCAGAACCACTCAAATGAATCAACAATTTCCTCCGGAACTCACCGCAACTACCTATCCGCTTAAGGGGCTCCGGCAGTGCATTTCACAGCCTAATAGCATAAACAAAAAATGACCGCTCACTTTGAAGGCGTAGTAAGGAACGAGTAAATGAGTTACACGTGACGAAGACAAAAATTTAATGTGAGTAGTCAAATAACTAGGCATATCACTCCAAATCACTTTATGCAAAAAAAATTAATATGACATAATTCACATAAGATGGAAATGACATACCAAGAAAGTGACGAGCAAACGATGATACGCTAACAAACCTCCGAAGACCATAAACATACCTAACAGTGGCATTAAACGCAACATGTAAGAGCCTAAAGGATGAGCTATCCAACTTACCAACAATTGGGATGACAGAACGTACAAAAGGCATGAGAAGAGAATGTGCTAACTTGTGGCGTATAGGTTTAGGAGTAAAACATGCCGAGCGCCATAATATGCGAAGAGAGCCATATATCTTACCAGCTACCTGGCAAACATGGTCATACCAAGTGAGCGTTCTATTAAAAGTTACACCCAAATTTTTTACGCTGTTCACATACTTGATTGTTACACCACCTATCTGCACACTGGGAAAGTCCGCAATGTCAATGACCCTTCTGGCAACAACCAAACATTGTGATTTACTCGGGTTTAACGTAAGCTTGTTTAATAAAGCCCACTCTCTGATTGAATCTAGATCATCGTTGACTTTAGACACACACTCGGAAACAGAATTTAAATGACATGAGGAGTATAACTGAGCATCATCAGCATACATATGAATTTTACAAAATTTTAAACAAGTTCCTAAGTCATTTACAAACAAAGAAAACAGCAAAGGACCCAATAAAGTACCCTGAGGAACACCACTGGGCACATCACAAACATCAGAAAATAAA
>QYTT01094257.1:0-16713 GCA_006980735.1 Dasypogon diadema
TCCAAGTCTTTCGACTGTCCGATTGAAGCATATTCATGTGAGGTCCAGATCTAGTCTAGTCCATCTAGTTATAGTTTCTTTTTGAGTGTTTGTGGGTTACATGTTTCTCGCCTTTTTGTTCATTTTTCCCTCCTTAATTACAATTAACAAATTATTCAGGTATTTATTTATTTTGTTCGTATTTGTAAATTAGTTATTTATTAATTCTATTTTTGGTTATTTATCTACTAACTGTGTGTTGTGGTTATTTATTTGTGTACTTATCGTTTTTCTTGAATTTAGTTATTATTCGCGTTATACTTCATTTTGCGCATTGTTGTGTAGTTCAATTTGATTTATTCTTCTTCAAATTATGAGTATATATTTTATAATTTATTCACTAATTTTTTGCTTTTTATTTTGCCAAATATATTTTTTATTTATATTTAATTTTGACTTATTTCACTGCTAAGTCTAAGCATATTAAATTAACTCCAATAGTACATGTTATTGTATTTTTGTTGTATTCACGTTTGTTTGATGTGGACATTGTTTTATGTGTTATTTTAATAAACTATATCCTACGATTCTGAAAAATTGTTGGCTTTCATTACAAAGCAAGCAGCAAATCTAAGAAAGAACATTTTAGAGATCAACGTGCAGACTTTGATTTTAGCTCTTCAGGTGAAAGTCTTGGTCCTTCGAGCCGGATAAAATTAAATAATCGAAGATTTCAATAGATACTAATAAAAAACTTTTCTTATTCTTTACCAATATTGGAAAATTTGGTAATCCATAACAGTAACAGTGCAGGATACATTTATCTTTGAATAGTATAAATACTTCAATGAAACATGAATATGAATTCTTAATTGAAAAAGTGATTAACTTTAGATAAAAAATTGTTCGTGTGATCTTTCATAAATTTCTGTTGTAATCAGATTTCTTTTATAGGTAGGAAGATGCATGATGGCTGGCAAAAGGGAGACTATAAGCCCAGATTTTTAGTGCAAATACCACAATGAAACTTTTTAGGGATCTTATTATCTGCCAAGTTTCCCATGACTGTTTGATATATTCAAAATTGGATGCTGCTTGTCATCCTGAAATTAATGTTGCATTCAATGACTATAGAGGATTTGTTTATGTTTTAAGTATATATTTACGCATGTTTCTGCAAATAAAATCGCTATTCGCTACATTCCTATTATGTGTGAGGGGTGCAATGGAAGAGGAGGTGAAATTACCTTTGACAGACTTAAGAAAGTGATCAGAAACCTTTGCTGCCTCTAGGACATGCAAGCATCCTTTTTCTAATGTTCTAGTCGAATTAGAACTTGGCTTTAGTAATGATGGAATTGCATTTGTTGCGAGCTTTCGTATAATTCTATCCGAGCTGCAGGAAGGAGAAATGGAATATTCCTTATTTTCTTGGTGGGCGAACTGCCAGTTAAGTTCTGGGGTCACACTTGCTGTGGAAGAAAAGAAAAAAAAAATTGAAATGAAAGATAAGTGAGATCTGCCGAGCTCATCCAAGCTCTACTGCAGAAAGGAAGAGATCAATTTGCCAAGGATTTATAACTTTGGTCTTCGAGGATCCCAAAATAGAGTTAAGTAGTTAGCTTAAAGTACTTGCTAAAACCATGAAAGGTTAATAGCATGAAATAATACATTAGCATTAATCTGTTTTGATAATTTTTAGCTTTTCTTCCCTTGCAAGTACAAAAATTGTGGGCAATTTGCTTATTATTTCTTTATTTCTAAAATATAAAATTTCATGTAGTCAGCTAACCCCTAGACCAGCTGGTTGCAAGGTAGTGATTACATCTATGAATTAAATACGTTATTTTAAAGCCACATGCCACATTTCTTCCTAACTCCCTTTTAAATTTTCAGTGCACAGCATAAATAAATGTCAGAGATGTGATGCTTTATTATTCATGTATATTTCCTATACAGTCGAAAATTGCCATTATACAAATTAAAATATGTAACTAAATTTCATAAAAGCTTGGCACAAATGTGGTTTACGATCAGCAACGAATGCCGGAAATGATATGAAAAGTTTGTAAATTTGTGGGAAATAATTGCCATGCAAAATTGGATGTGCTTAAAGAAGTATAGAAGCAAGGAATCAGAATTATTTTGAAAGGAAAAAATGTTTTTGCCAAAACTAAAGTATGTGCAAAATTTATTCTCCACACATTAACCAGAGAGGAAAAACCATTAAGTTTTCAAGCCGCAAACAGTAATCCAAACTTCCTGAAATCATTTGATAGTGATGACAAGACGTGGTGTTTCCAGTACGATCCAGATACAAATCGTCAAAATGCTGAGTGGAATTCGAAATCATCGCCACCGATAAAAAATCATTAAAAGTTCTATCAAAAATTAAAGCAATGTACGATATCGAAGATCTTATTCATCAAAAATTTCCACAAGGTTAAACTGTTAATGGTGAATGCTACTTAAAATTTATAAAGCGTTTCTTGGCAAGAATTCGTCGAATATTGTGATCCAGTTTTCTAATGTTTTTAATACGATAATGCACCAATTCGCTCACAGTTTGTCAATTTTTAGCACGAAATCAAGTGTGCGTGTTAAATTATCCACCGTACGCACCAAATTTACCATCATGTGACTGATGGGTATTTCCAAATATCAAAATAAATTTGAAAGAAAACTTTTCCAATAACATAAAGATCATTTAGTAGACTAGAAACAATATCAGAAAAGGAGCTAAAATTACTATTGAATCGTCGTAAAAAGTGTATTGAATCAGGACGGAATTACTTTGAATAAAGAATAAAAAATTAAATTAAAAATTTAAAAAACCCCCGACACAAAAACCTAAGTTCCCTTTAAAAAGTAAAAAATAATAAAAAAAACTCAATCTTAAAGTACCTAAGTATGTATTAATAATTCTAAAAAAATACGTCGCGTTGGGGGACCGCTCCAAATTATTTATTATCTACGATTTTTTTCATAAGTATCACATGCCTACCTATTTAGTCTTTTACCCAAGACTTATTATTATTTTTTTGTTTTAAAGTTAAAGTAAATTGATGTTAAAGTACATAACTACAACTCGGAAAATAGGAATATTGTTAGGTTTGGAGCTCGACCAAAGAAAACTATTTAATAACCCACATGACAAATCATCTTTAGCAGAATTGCAAAGACTGAGATGTAGTAATTGATACTCTCACTTGACAATCGGATTTCCATGTCCCAATTTTCCCACCACCAATTTTCTCATCAAACGAAGCTAAGAACACTCTCGATTAAGTCATCTTTCATTTGAGACCCCACTCGAGTATATTTGCAGACATTCGGTTATTCTTCCCCACTTTCACCCCCCACAACTTTTAAACGGCTCAACCGATTTTCATCAAGCTTGTCTAAGAACACTCGCACATAAGTCACCTTTAATATAAAAAAAACTAAATTGAAATCGCAACAGCAGTTCGGGAGCTATGATGCCACAGACAGACAGACAGACACACACACACACAGACAGACACGTCAAACTTATAACACCCCTCTTTTTGCGTCGGGGGTTAAAAATATAAAAAGTGAAAAATATTGTCTCATTCGGTTCTTACAGCACCATCCTGGAACCTCGTTGTCGCAATCTGTATTCTCTTTCATTCTCTACATTTGTTTTTCATCTACCAACTAATGATCCAATATCTCCTTTGAAGAACTAACTTTTTTTTAATTAAGGATATCTTCAATATTTGTGATTTCCCTCTTCTGGACTGTGGACTTCGAAATGAGTACTAATTTGAAGGTCTTACATTCAATTCAATTCAATTTACAATGGATATGTTAAATGTAAAAGAGAGACTTTTGCATCAATAGTAACGAGATTAAAGAATAACAGTAGTCCAACTAACTCAGTTGTAAACTGGTAAACAGAAAAGAAATAAAATTAAAAATGCAATAAGTAAAAGTCCTCCTGGGCAGAATATTGAAAGCCAGGAATTGGTAAATTTTTGGTCGCAGAGAAATTAGGAATCTAAGTGGGCTAAAAACGTATGACGGTTTTCCGGAGTAAATAAATTTATGAAGTGATATATTAGTAATAGGCGATGAAAGAACTCCGAAGGTGAACAGCCCATAACATTGTTTGTGCAGTACACAAAAATATGACAAAATCGCCTGTGTCGATAAATAACTGGGACACTTACCAAAGCAAATAGAATTCAGATGCGGCTACAATAAATTTTCATTAACAATATGAGGAACACCGGCGCGTTATCCTAAGGTTAAAAAGGGCAATTGCCTGGGGGGCAGGCGTATGGAAACATATAAAATATAAACATTTATGCGGAGGGCAGAGTACATTGCCTTGTACAGATCAGTTCTATGCAACGAACCTCTCTCTTAATGTATGTTCTCACTCCGCCCGCTATTCTGCTACGAGGGCTGAAGAATTTCCAGCGCACCCCAGCGGCGAAATGAGTGTGATAGTAAATGATATCTATTGTTTACGTTATTTCAATCACCATAATAAATGAAAAGCGAAGCAGGTATATTCTCGCAGGGCAACTGCATTTAGCAAAATCATCGTTATACGCCAAAATTTTTAAAGTGCATTGCTCGCGTTTACTTCATCATCAATTTGCAATAATTGAACAAATTGCTGATTTTACACTTAAGATTCGTGATTAACCTGGGGGAGTTGAAATACTTATTTAAAGTGTAGTTCCAAATTTTGTAAAGTAGTTTAGTGTCATAATAAAGTATAAAAGTTGTTTGAAGACTTCAACTACCCCAACATTAATTGGTCCTTCGAGCCGGATCTTATTAAAACTTTTTTTTTAAATCCTAATATCAATCCAAAACCAAACTTAAGCGAATGAGTTCGCACGAAAAGTGTTATCTGTGTTGTGTGAATTTTCTTTCAGTACACCTAACAGCAGTAGCAGTATCTAAAAAATCAAAGGGCAGTATACACAGCAACTTATAAAAGCCAACTCCTTCATTTGTGCTGTAAGTACCTCTTCCTTGATTATTTAAGTGTTGTTTGCCAATCAACTTAACGCAGAATATCGCAAAATATCAGTGATACAGCGAATCTCGAAGTTTATATTTTGCTTAAAGTAGTTTTACCCACCACCATCGTCATTGAGACAATTTCAGTTTTGAATCTGTAATTAAATAATTAATCATTTAATTAGGAACACCAATTTTTCCCTAAAGGGGCAGCATTCCCTTATTTTCCCCTAACCATGAATTGGTACCTATCTTAAAAAGGCTTAAGCACAATCGATCCTAGATGGCCAAGGTGGTTGGAAATTCTTTAGCTTCGTGTGATGGAGGCCATAGCCACAGCCCCCTAATCACTGATAGGATAAGGAAGAAATGAAATCGCATTTGCATTTACAAATTAAAAATACGAATTTTGAGCTGAAAAATAAGGCAAATTGATCGTGATCAAATTACATTTGTACTTTATCTGAATATAGTTGAACATAATTTGTAAAAGAGTGAACTTAGTAATGAAGTGCGTATATGCTTAATGAAACTTTATTAAAATAAAAGGGAATAATTCGTAATTATTTCCTAGTGAAATTATATAAATATGTGATAGAAAAAGTGTGGCTACTCGTTGTGAGTGTTTATGTTAGGCGGGCCGATTGGTGCACTAGCGATGGTCAGATTGACTTGCTCTAATCGAAATACTTTCTTTATTTCATTTCGGAAGAAATTTTCTATTCATGTGGACGTTTTACAAAAGTGTTTTTAAGTGAATTTTACTTTGATATAATTTAATTTAACATTAATGGGATCTGAAAAGCCTATAATATCTAATGATTGTGTAATCGAAATTTTTATTAAAATTTGATTTGAGTACCAGTGACAACATCGAAGTCAGTACAGTCTAATTTTACCCCGAAAAATCATACATACCCCCTGCAATATAGTGTCGTGGCGATAAATTTTGCAAAGCACCCCATCATGTAGCACTATACATTTTCCTTGTCATGAAAATGAAGATATGTCCTTCAGTTGAAACTGCACGCCAGGAACTAGATCAGGAGATTATTTTCGCAATCGATAAAGGAATTAGGACGGATTTGTAGTTACGCTTGAGCGACTTTGTGGTAAAACATTTCCGTCGCGTTATCATTAAACAGTTGGGACTATTGATTTCAAAGGAGAAATATTTGAGCAAATACATTTCCCAGGACTTTTCCGTCGATATCAAAGAATCAAAAAAGCATTCATTGGAATAAGGAATTAAGGGTCTTAGGTGCAAGATGGCAACTCTTAACAGATCGCACCCTAACAACAACCGGAGTCAGGAAATCATGGCACAAAAGCCACATAATCCTGATACTGTTCCTGTTAATGGTGGTTCAACATTTTATAAGGGCCATCCCATCAGTTCACATAAAAGTACCAGTCCCAGCTCGCCTTGGGGATGTTTTACATTTCATCTGTGAAGGCTTCCGTGCAACACCAAGGGCTATAAGATAATTGCTACTTTACAAGACAATTATTAGCCATTTTCGCGATTATAATTACACGCGAGAGCTCATTAATTTCAGCAAATTGAGTCGTAAACAGATGGTTAGCGCCGTGCTGAGATTACTCAAGAGCAAGACGACTGAATAGAATGAATGCCGCGGAGTGATGCAACGCCAAAAGAGAGGGAAGGTTTATATTTATCGCGTGCATTAAGACCCGTGTCAAGAAGAAACCAAGAAACCGTCGTTCCTTGATAACTGGTTTGGGGACAATAATAATAATTAGAGAAGCTCGCCGTTTACTTTGCAATTATGCTGTGAAGGCTGAAACTAGAATAGAGATATTATGGCAGCGGTACTGTGCACTATAAAGCACACGATTTCTATGAATAATTTATTTTATGAAAATGACTGATCATTATCAGGAGAGGTCCATTTAATGGTCAAGCAAGACTGGTTAGATTCACACTTACTGAATTTGACGGCAAACGAAGTAGCACTTCCGTCTCGTAAACTGAAGAAAAAATTGTTACCATATAAAGATTTTAAGTTTCTTTTTATAAGAGCCAAGGATTTTTAAGATTTATAAAAACGTCAACATAGTCCTGCGTTTGTAATTTTGCAGACATTATTTATCTATTTAGGAGTCACCATGTGCGCTTTGCGCGCCTTACTTTTGAAAAATATTTTAAAGGGGAATTCAGACGATAATCTATATATTAATTATAGAAAGAAAGCTTCCGGTTCCGCATTTCAGCCACTTTTTTTATATGGAGTTTAATCGAGCTTTTCTTGAAATTTTATAATGGCAACATTGATCCGCATCAGTTCGGGGTTGTGTTCATTACTTTGGGGTTGCGTTCCTGTTAAGGTCGGTGCTTGCCACCGATAAGTATGCAATACATGGATTTATTGGAACTTTTTTCATTTCATTATTCTACATGGTAAAATATTTTGCAAGTGTCTTTTTATTGTTTCCTTGCATGGGAGGATTAGGCCTACAGGGGACACCTTTAAAAAACGCACTTTAAAATTTACAGTGCAAATTGAGGGAACATATAAAAACGTTATGTCACTCATATACCTTCAATTTGTGCAATTGCACAGCGGTCTCCAAGTTTACAGAATTATCTACAACTTTTGCGCTTACTTTGGAAACTTGGGATAATTTTTTTTTATTTCCATAGAATATATTCTCTGTATTCCTATTAACGCATGTATGGCCTATACTCAAGTAAAAGAATCACATAAAAGAGAGATATAACTAATTATACTTCACTGAGAACCTATATTTACACACAGTATTTGGAATTGTACTTTTCTTAGCATCATTAAACGCTCCCGTAATTTATATTTTAATAGCAGACATTGATCGACATCGCCGTGATAAAGCTACGTGTAGCTGATCATGGGCAAAGATTGGTTTATTTTGATCAATATGAAATCCCACATAGTCAAAAGTTTGACCTTGCATTTATTTATTGTCACGGCAAAAGCCAAACGTACAGGGAATTGTTTCATATTGAGGACAAATGGCAACTCTCTATCTCCTTCAATTGAATCGAATCGCATAATGTGGCCCAGGTTTGCAGATTGCAGTACGTGGGGTTGGGGATTATGTTAACTTCTGAGTGCTGACTGCAGAGTGTTGATGAGATGCGCAGAAGCGCAGAAACAAACGAAACGAAACGCTTCAACTTCAATTACATTTCCATAGAAAAACTGCTTTGCTGTACTATCGCTCAACTTTTCATTTTTTCAGCTTTTTGCTGTGTAGAATTTTGTATTCAAAAAATTATTTAACACGTTCCCTGCCAGATTTTAATCACTGAAAGTAGCTCTCCTATATAAGATCAAGTTACTTGTGATATTCTCGCGTAAGAGAAACGTGCCCCGAAAACTGTAATTTCTCATTTGCATACAAAAGTTGCACTGCGGTCAAATGCACATCTCTTGCGCTAATACTCAAAATTTGCCCGATTTGTTCAAGTCTAGAGCAAGAAATCGAAGTATGCAGGAGCTTCGTGCCTCATTCCTTCAGTTTTGACATTGGTTCCTACCAACAAAAAGTGTGATCCATCTTTTCTATCACGCAAAACAGGAAACAAAGTTTGTACTGTGCGGACAGCATCGTGTAAATCTGAAAACTGCTCCGACTTGAACGATCGGTTATATCTGAAGTAAAAGTCCGCAGTGTGTGGCCAGCCTAAGCCTTTCAGATTTTATAAACAGTTAATATAATTCACCAATACAATCTATGAGGTAAGAAATTTTATAAACAAATTTTATAAATTCAGTTGTTGTTAAAAATAAGAGATTTCTATAGATTTACGAAAAGTGTTTGATACGGGTGAACCATGAACTCCCATTGCAGAAACTTGCAGTTATTAAAGGCAATGCCCTCTCGTTTCTCATTTATATCTGAGAAATAGACCACAGATGGTCAAAATTGTGCAGATGAGTAGTGAACCTCATACAATCAAGTATGGAATCCCACAGGGAACAGTTTTAGGTGCTTTATTTTTCCTAATGTACATTATAGAGAGTGTATTTAAGTTATTAAATCAATCAAGGAGTATGTAGTAGCATTTGCGGATGACACCGTTGACGAAAAATGTATACAAAATACTGGTCTTGCGAAAAGTTCTAAAACATAACCTCTTTCACTATAGTACAGACAATTGTGCAGTACAGTATTGCTTGGGAAGCTACATATACTGCATTAATTAAACCCTATAATTAATTTCCAAAATAAAATTACTAAGATATGTTTAAATAAATATAATTCAGTTTTGTTAGATTTAAGACAAAAGATTCTATGTTTTTGCAGGCTGCACTAAATAAATAAAAAATTCTGTTTCGATCTCGACTATATAAACAGACCCACGTTCTCGAGCCAACAGATCAATCACGTATCTCATTTTTTCAACCCCTTGTTTACCTGGAACTCATTCGACCCTGTTATTTTTAATTTCATTATTGTGGTTCTCTTCCATACAAGCCAGAGCTGCTCACAACATTTGTTTGACTATGTTTTAATGCACCCACGCAAGGATGGAGGAATGAGATGTTATACTCCCAGCATTTTTGCATAATTTGTTGTCCCGTACAAATCTGATCAACCAGTGACTTCCTTTTCATGAAGTCACAGTGATATTCGCCCAAAATTTCCTTCGTGCACGGTTTGAGGAGTTCACAAGTCCTCTCTTCTTTTTTATAGATGGGAACTATAATGCACTCTTCCCAATTATCAGTGATAAATTCCTTACTCCTCAATCTAAGTATTAGTGTATACAGAATATCCTGGCTTCTGGATCTTTCCTTAGTTAGGATATAAATTTATTCTATGTGATTTGATTGATTTAGGTTTGTGCTGATCACTCATTGTGGATACCTTGGATATTAGTAGATAGTGAATAACTCTTTTTGTGACGGCAGATGGGCGCAATCGCTTTATATGCACTGCCGAGTTCTAATTTGGTGTTTCGAATGGCTGTCTTATCCAAGCCCTTTTACTTTTATCATTTGCAGTTCGGTACTCGTCAAACCTGAGTTTGCGTAAGTATTCCATCACAGTACCTTTTATATTTTTCCAATATTTATTTATGTCCAAATCAATCAGCGTGTGTTGCTGGTGAGCTTATACTATCTTCTGATCGTGTAGCAACTCACTTGGTATAAACCACAACAATAAAAACGGAACCTAATAAGCATAGAAGAAAATAAATGTTGAAAGCAACTAGCTTCTTGGAGCCGGCGAAGTATACTGCTCAATAACTGTTCCTGTTGGTAGTATTATCAGAGCTATCCGATCCCATCATCAATCGTAGATATTGTTCGATCTAGATTCGATCATCTATGTCTATTTGAATGATACCTCAGGACGTTATGAGTATTTGTGATAATAGCGCAAAACATTAATACCGCCATTTAGTGTTGGTATCAGAAATTTCGTTCCGATGATCTAAGTCTTCGAAACGAATCATAAGAAAGGCCAGAAACAGTCATTGATAACGATCGTCTGAAAGCAAGCATTTCAACAGCGACAGTAAAGGAGTCTCTAAAAAAAGGAGTTAGTCTCTAAAAAAATTATTAGTATGCCTCTTTCCATGATTGGGACAGTTAAACAGGGTGAGAAATGGGTGCTTCTTGAGTTGAACGAAAATCAAGGACTTAGTCTGATCTTCACTGGCAGAAGTAATTCTTTAAACAAAAATCGTCACCTGTGATGAAAAATGGATCTTCCTTGACAACAGGAAATGAAATGGAGATTGACTCGATAAAAACCAAGTCCCAAAACATATTCGTAAACATTCCTTGCACCAACAAAAGGTTATGGCTAAATAAACTTGTCTTGAGAACACAATTCATTTTTCTTCCTTTAACCAGGAGAAAATATTGATGGTGAAAGTTACTGTACTGAGATAGATCCTATGTATCAGGAACTTTTTGAGAAACAGGCCGCAATAGTCAATTAATATGGACTCTCCATCCTCATTCATGATTCTGCAAACCTCCATACTTCAGATATTCTACCTCATCCTTCCTATTCCCCACATACCTCTTCAGAAGTTTGGAATCATCCTTGAGCTAGAAAATGATCAGAGACAGAGCATCTATAATTGAAGTGTCAACTACACCTATGCAAAAAGTAAAAAGCTGCTTGAATATTGTGACGTTTAAAGCAAAAGCCTTCTCTGTTTTCAAAACTTTATATTCGTAATATTTTTAACTTTAGGCATGTGAAAGTTCTGCACATAATAGTTGGCTCTATAATTTATATGAATACAGCTAAATGTATGAATGTATAAAAAACTCGTTCTTATAATCAAGAGGTTGTCGACAATTACATTAGGATTTCGTGTCCAAAGAATACTACAATTTCATTAACACTTGACAATTCATGACTGTGGGGATTTTTACAAATGGAATTCTTATTTGACTGCTGTTTTCACATTCTCTGCAATGGCAATCTGCAGCAATTACCTTTATTTCATGCGTACTAAGTATGCATGTCAACTCATTTCATAAATCTGATACTAAGTCAGGTGGTAAAGCTATGCAGAGACACAACAAAAAATCAACACAGCCACAGGCCAACAATTGGTTAATTTATCGCTCCATTCCATGCATGCGTTCAGGTGAGATGAGGAATTGCTGGGGAGTTAATGTTTGCCCATCTGACTTGGAGCTCGAGGTAGACACTGGTACAGTGATACGGCGGTATGGAGATGTTCTATCGGACAACAAGTCTTGACGACAAGTCGAAATCGTGCAAGAGACGCCGAAACTATGAGAAGCCGCGAGATCAAGATTAAAATTTTCTTATGGTGCCCGCCACAAAAAGATGACGAAGAAGTGATGAATGAAAATTTTTACCCCGTTCACGGGAACATAGGTACGATGATGGCACACAGTCCAAGTCGAAGTTGTGCCGGCCAAAGAAGCAGACCAGAAGAGTTATTTACACTGGTACAGGTCGACAGCGACCTTTTCTGGACAATCTGTCGGAGCATGAATGAAGCTGAAATGTCACACCAATTTTTTACCAGATTTAATATGGTTTTTTACTTTTTTTGATGTGGAGCCTCTTGTGACAGCCGTTGACACACTGAACGACAATAACTGATGGTGACATCCATCTTCCCTCTGATGCAACTCAAGAAATTTGTCTCAATTGAACAGAGCTCATAAACCACAAAATGAGTTATGTGCTCGCGGCATCACAGTCACAGAGACCGATGAGATGAGTAAGCGTGGACAGACTTTTGGATTTCCATTTTCATATCTGTGATCTCCTTTCGGCTTTGTCTTCAGGTCATTTTTGAGAGATTTCTGGTGATCTATAACTATACACTTGGAGGAGGCTTACTACACCTTTCCCAGTCACATCTGAATTAAGATGACCTGAAAATTTCAAAACTGATTTCTTTTTACTAATATAACTTAAACGGTTTTGCTCAGGCTTAACACCCACATCTATTTTTATCTACCTTGGTTTATATCTTGGTTGGTGTCTAACAGGCACTATAGACATGTTTTCCTGAGAAGTACGGAAACGGAAACAGTTGAGATTTAGAATTGCTTGTAAATATATCGTATTAAACTTGGTATTAAAATTATTATTAGAAAAAATGAAAGAGGGGATACTCAAAGTTTGATTTTTCAATATGAGGTTATCCTATGAATAGTGTCGTTTCACCTTCATGTGTTCCAAAAGTACTAAAGCACATCTTTTTTCATCATTCAGTAATACAAGATAACAAAAGTTCTGATTTATTAGATTGATATAAAATTAATTTTAACTAGTGTGTATTCACCGTTATTTTTGACAATCATTTTCGATTTTTTAGAGTAGAATTCGTTCAAGTAATTTTCAAGAAGTTCCATGGAAGGGGAGTTTTTACTATTAGGGAAGTTTTCTAGCGATTCAGTATTTTTTATTGGCTCTAGAAAGACACGTGTGGTCTGGTGCTGTCGTAGTGAAACATGGTGCAATTAGCCAGTTCCGGGCGGTTTTTGTTAATACCTTCCTTTAGTCTTTTTTGGCTGGGACCAGTACATGTTCGAATTAATGCATAGATTGTTTAGTAATCACGATGCACTAGTTAATGTTAGTTCACCTATTTACTCGCGAGTTTTCCGCTGTATGTTCTGTACCTATTGTCCGTTGTCCTGTTGTCATTCCATAAACGGATTGCTCTCATTGCGTTTATGCGACGAGTTGGAGATAGAAATGTGATCCAGTATGTCCTTTGCAGTAGTCAAATTGTGCATCGCATTAAAATCTAACTTCTTTGAAACCTGAAGTTTTAAATGTTACGGAGTAGTTGACTAACACATATTTAGACTAGATGCAATCTCTTACTTTATAAAAATAAAATAGAATGATGCAAAGAAGAGCGCATTATCTCTTTACATTTTTAATACCTTGAGCGCCACAATAAGCATAAAAGCTTTCGTGAGAGAATTACAAGGTAAAAAAGCTTTAAAATAGCGGTCAATTTAATTTTGAAAAATCTAAGCATTCATATAAATACTCCAGTACTTTAATATCTGTCCGAGGGCTTTATTATTAGATATGTGCATATGAAACCGCCGCTGATACACAGATGGCGCTAGTGTCTGAATGCATGAGCGTTGTTTAGCGTATAGTTTAGACATCTGTCAATAATATTCAGTTCGCAAAGGTTTCATTTTGCAGAAGCAATTTGTTTTTTTCGCTGATTAAAAATGTCCGAATTTGTGCCAAAAAAGAGCATTTGCGGAAAGTTCTCCTATTCGCATTTAATTGGAAGAAAAGTGCAGCAGAAGCTCATCGAATGCTTGTGGAAATTAATGGCCAGCACGCTCTTTCAGAAAGAACTTTAAGAGAATGGTTTCAACGATTCAAAAGAGATGTTTTCGATCTTGAGAACAAAGAACGTGGAAGACCTGAGAAGAAGTTCGGAGATGTTCAAAATTGCAAGCATTATTGAATGGAGATTGTAGTCAAAAGCAACAACAGCTTGCATACGCTTTAGAAGTTGATTGAGCAGCTGTTTTCATGACATGGGAAAGGTCCAAAAGGAAGGAAAGTGGGTTCCATACGAACTGAAAGAGAGAGACATGGAAAGACGAAAAACCATTTGCGAAAGTTTGCTTGCCAGACAAAAAAGAACGAGTTTTTTGTATCGAATCGTTGCTGGCGATGTATTTATTTTGACAATCTTAAACGCAAAAAATCGTGAGTGGATCCAGCTCTATCACCAGGATCGCATGCAAAACGGAATATCTATAGAAATAAGACTTTGCTCTACATCTTGTGGGTGTCGTGTATTTTGAACTTCTAAAACCTGGTCAAGCGGTTATTGTCGATCACTACCGACAACAACTATTCGATTTGAACCGAGCACTGAAGGAAAAACGCGAAGCATGGGCCAAAAAGAAAAAATGACTTTTGCACCATGACTACGCCCGGCCGCATGAGGCTAAACCAGTCCAGGGGAAGTCCTACCACACCCCGCGTATTCACCAGATATAGCCCCTTCTGATTACTACTTGTTTAGTTCGATGCAGCACGGACTTTCGGAACAACGCTTCAATTCCTATGAAGAAGTCGAAAATTGGGTGATCCAATGGATTGCTTCAAAAGACCAGGATTTCTCTCTCGTTATCGCTACTGCATATAAAAATACAATTAACAATACACACGACCAGAGGCATTGTCGATTTTTATGTAAGCTGATCTTATAACAAAGCTATGTATATGTAAGTATTTACACTGCTGTTATTCTCTACTGAAAGATGCGAAAATGGTACTCCATTTAAACAAAAAATCAATAAAAGTTATGAAAATATTTGCCAAAATTAATCTATAAGACCTTCGATTATGTAAAGATTTGGAGGAAATTATAAAAAAAATGCATAGGGGAAGAAAAACAGAAATAAGCACTTGTGGCAAAATGGAGCCATGTTGACAATCATAATTTAAGAACAAATTTTAGAACGCAAGCATAGTGATCACTGAGATAAATAACCCGAAGACAGCCGCAGTTAAAAAATGGGATCATTTTTACCTCTGCCTTATACTTTTTCTCTCGTCCTAACTAAAGTATAATTATCGTTTGCATAGCGTAGAAATTTAAATTCGAAATTTATGATCATTATAAATGCATAATCTACAGATTTATTAAGGTATGCTGGCGAAAATAAAAAAAAGAAATATTCAATTTTTTTGACAGTTTTTTATGAACTGTTTTGTTTTATATTTTGGCGATACTAGAGTGTAGGTCATAAATTGAAAGCAAAAAATACGTGTGGGTTTGCACTAGTTTCATTACCTTCTATTTTTATACTAACTTTTGAAGTATCCTTCACTTTTTCATCACATGTCTCTAAAATTAATTGTATCGAACATTTTTCTATACAATATATAACAATTTAAATTTGTGGCCTACACTGCAGTCGAACTGTTCTATTTCCACGTAATGTACTTATGTACATTATTCACTTTCTAGCTGTCTGTATAGTAAGATCTTTATTTTACAATCTGAAAGGACACTTTCCATGAGAATATCTCAATTTCGTCATTTCAGGGCAGTTTTTCGTGCAGTCTGCCAGACACTGGAATAGTTTACCCATCAATTTGAGAAGGAAATGTAACAATCGTAATTTTTCCAGATATTTGTTTGAATTTTTGAAAAAACAGCATAGAGTCCTGTACTGTCTTTTCTTTTGATATTGTAATCCTTTTTCTCTTCTTTTTGACTTAATATTAGTTAGTTTTACCTTGAATTTTTTTGTTCCCTTGTTTTCTGAAGTTATAATTTGGTTCTTATTGCTTTCCTACATACTTTAAAAGATATATGTCTTATTTGTGTAGCGTTTGTTATGATATATAATAAATAATAAAAATAAAGTAATAACAACAAATAACTTCTAGCCACTGAGGCGAACGAATGGAGGAAGTATTATCACTTTAAAAATGGAACCAATTTCATGCAGGGGTTAAAAACCTAAATGCTGCAAACACTTTCTTAAATTCAATAAGAGAGCATATTTAAAAAATTAAAGGCTTCAAATTATATCTTTTATGATTTTGACTTCAGTAAATACAGATATTTAAAATTAAAATCACTTCTCTTTGCGAATAGTAACAAATCCCTGGAAAAGTGTCAGAAACAGACTAGAATATATTATGATCCTTTAATAGAATGCCTTAGGGTGCTTCTGACGAGACAATGGAAATTATCTTAGATTAAAAAAATCTTGTAAATGGAGCTACATTTTACCGTGAGGGTTTCGAACCACGAAATTTCTTAGTGATAACCCAGTAGCTTCAAAAGTACAATACTGAATCTGAACTACAATTTCCAGAGATGCAAGTCTCCATATTTATCTACCAATTCTATCAGTGGTGCACTTACTACTTTTTGAATTATTATTACACCTGATCCTTATGAAACGAAATTTGCTATATTATTGAAAAATGATTGATTAAATGCTTCAAACCTAAATCGGTTGTAAGTAGACGAATTTAGTAAATTAATATTACTATTTGCCGAATGCGTCAACGATTTACACAAAAAAACTGAATTACTTATTTCGATTACTAAAAATTGCAAAATTTAGTGCAGAACGAATGCCACCTTAATTAACTTCTGGAAATGCTGATTACAGGTAGGATATAGTTGCGGTCTTCAGTGTTGAAATCTCACAGATTAATGCTGATATTGACTAGATAGACCGCAAAACCTTATTCATTCGACGCTGA
>QYTT01094258.1:0-18974 GCA_006980735.1 Dasypogon diadema
CTCCAAAGCACACTATTGTGGAGAATTTCCTTCGAGTGCATCCCTCTTTTCAAAAGTCTTTTGATAAATGTTTCTGGAAGGCTAAGCCAGAAAACTGCACGAAAATGTGGACAAAAAGTTTAACAGGTGATGGGATTTGCTACACGTTCAATATGCTGGGCTATGAAAATATTTTGAGGGAGGAAGCGTAAGCAGAAAAGAATTGTGATTTTCTTTTTCTTTTTTGATATTTCAAATTATTTCATCGTGGTAGGTTGCACCCGGATTACTTTCTACAAAAATCAAATATTCAGAGTATAAATTGGCAACCAGACTCTGGTTATAGCAGCTCTGACAGAAATGATGATGCATATCCCAAAAGAGTTTTCTCTGCAGGATTTGAGTTGGGTTTGTCACTGGAGTTGACTGGGGATACCAAGGACTTGGAAATTTACTGTGGAGGAATGGTTCCAGGTTTCAAGGTAATTTAATTTGGAAATGTAAAATTGGAGTACTACTTTAATGTAAATGTGTTATTATGTTAGCTAAAAGTAACTATTGTAATTGTTGTTGTAAATTATCAACTGGTGTGCTCGGTTTGTGCATTAAATTTTTTAGGTCTAGATTATATGTGTGTAGTTACATCAGTTAGGTACATACATCTAATGTTTTCTTTATTACAACATTTCTTATTAGAATCGAAAAATTGTTATGCTACAAAAATACAAGTTAGGTACTTTCTCAGACATGGAGGTTTCCATTAACGATGAAACGACTGAAGATATTCTATAGACACTCTAATAACAGCAAAGTTGGATAAACCAATGTGCAGATGGATAGGCTTTCTACTAAGGAGCAGTATTAGTTACTTTTGACCTCTTTGAAAGCATTACCAAATTTAACAAGAATCTGTTTTGGATAAATATTGTACCTTGCATTTGAATCTTGATAAAGCACATACAAACCTTTGGATCCAAATAATCTCAAACAGTTCACAGACGGGTCAAAAATGGATCATGGATCTGGTGTGGGAATCACTGGTCCCAATACCAGAGTTTTGGTTGTGATGGCCAAATGGACCACCGTCTTCCAGTCCGGAATCCAAGTCATTGCGACCTGTGCTTTTTTCAGCCAGGCAACGCTTAGGGCCACTATCTTCCTGGTGCTTCATTTCGAAGCTTGTCGGAGAATGTTTTGTAATCCTGCAGTTCCTGGCCGCGAACAACAGAGTCACACTCTGTTTAGTGCCTGATGGCTATCGTGGCGTAGAGGGGAATGAAGCTGCTGACGAGCTGGTAAGAAGAGGCTATTTTTTCGACTCCATCTATACCTATAAAACCACCGCCTTATACGAAGAGGATCTTAGGTTGCTTATGGGCTATCTATTTAGTCTTTGTTTGGAAAGTATTGGTTAAAAATTGTGCAAAGAATGAATTTTCTAAGAATACATTTAAATATGGCAGAGTATTCCGAAATTTTACGTGTTTTCAAATTTTCTAGAAATTCGGGGGCCTAATGAATGTGTCTCTAAATTTTATGTACATCGCTTTAAATTAAGAGTTGTAGTACGGAAACCTAGGAGAATGAAGTATATAGTTAAATGTGTAAATTTGCATTACAGACGTGTAGAAAATATCTACTATTGAAAAGTATATTATTTATTCCATTTTAGATGATTCTGCATGAACCTGATGAGATTCCTCAGTCGTTGCGTAATTTTGTACGAATTCCATTTGGGCAGGAAACTCTTCTAGCCATCAAACCAAATATGCGGTCAACCTCACCAAAGCTGAAAAGTTATCCTCCGCACAAGTAACACCTTCGAAAATTTCACATCCAAGTGTTATTAAGTTCCATTTCAGACGTCAGTGTTATTTCAGCACTGAAAGGTATCTTCGATTCTTCAAGGTTTATACCCAAAGCAGCTGTGAATTTGAATGCTTGGGAAATTATTCTTTAGCCATTTGTAAATGCGTAGATTTCCATTTGCCAAGTATAATTAGTCGTTTTGCATTAAATTCAGGATTAATCAATTGTTATTATATATTGTAAGGAGCTGCTGATACACCTGTCTGTAGAGCACACGATATTCCGTGCTTGGATGAAGCATACAAAGAAATGGTGCTGCATGAGATGGACGGTGGAAAATGCGACTGTTTGCCTTCGTGTACATCTATTAATTATGGAATGGAGGTATCGCAATCAGAGCTCATTGGAAATAATAAATCTGGGGCTATGTATGCATTTTTGCGTCTCATTGATAAGTTTTGTAATAAATTTTATTTTTACAGTACACAAAAGGCTACTGTCAATGTATTCTATAAAGAAGATCAGTTTTGGACATCCGTTCGGTCCGAGTTGTATGGAATTACCGAAGTGATTGCTAACATTGGAGGAGTCCTAGGGCTTTTTATGGGTGTATCTGTATTAAGTGTTGTAGAAATTGTTTATTTTCTTACTTTCCGCTTTTTAAGAATTTTAAAATCTAGTGAAGAGTAATGAATAAATTTATTCTTGGAAGACCACTTCTAAATACATTAAATAAATAAATAAATGATATATGTTTTTTTTTTCTTTTTTTTAATTTTAATACATGTAGTAATTACACCTACTTATTATAGTAATTAAAATGCAAGGTTATTTGCAGTCTGAATAAGGTTATAAATTTTTGAAGGAGTTTGTAAAACTGTTCTTCAACTTCTATAAACAATTTGTTTTCTATTTATTTTTTTCTTGACACCATTCTTTCAATGACTTCATCTGATATATTCCTGTCTGAGGATATTTTTTCTCCGAATTCGCTCAGTAGAAAACTGTCGCTCTATTTGTCAATAATTTCTTAAATAAAATGTGATCCAGCAAAGAGAACTTGTTTTTTAATCTGCCATGTACTGTACAGATTCAACAATCCATCGAGTCTTAGTTCATAATTTAAAACCCCATTTCGTAATACATCCTCAACTTTATTTTAACTTTAATGCTAAAATTATACAGTAACTAAGTTATTAACTACATCATTTAAAACGTTATATGTTACGAATATTTTGGTTACTTATTCGTTTGTGGAATAATGCATTATTTTGTAATGCTGAAAGTAATCGATAAGCCACTACCTCCTACCTAGGACATCGCTATGTAAATGTAATCTATTATGCCTTGAGAAAAGTAATGGATAGTAATCGACGGTATATATTACTTCTTCGATATTGTAATCATTACATTTTCTATTGGCTCCTTAAATACATTTTTGTATTGGGTATAATTTTTATTTTCGTATTCTTTTTGAGAAATTTCTCAATAGTGGATAGCAAAAGTGTCCTGCATACCCAATCGATATTTTTTTCTTAAGTGCCTCCGCAATGTAAGGATACTCCTTCGTCTAATCAGCATGATTTTGTGTCAGGCAGGTCTACTATAGGGTACGTATTGGAGTTCACCTCAAAGACTATGCCTGACTTCGGTAACAATCTACAAACTGATTGTATCTATACTGACTTTAGTAAGGCCTTTGATAAACTGTCGCACTCGGTCGTTGTACTTAAATTACAAAAGCTTGGATTTCCGACTTTATTCCTGAGATGGGTTCAGTCGTATCTGTCTGATAGATTATATCAGGTGCTTTTTCGTGGCCCTCGGTGTAGAGTCATAATGGCCACGTCCAGGGTACCTCGGGGCAGTCATCTTGGTGCTCTTATTTTTGTACTTTCCATTGACGATATCGCGCATCTCTTGAAGCGTTATATTGTCTCAATTTATGTCGATGATATGAAAATTTTCTCCTTCATCAATGATTTCAATGACTGTGTTTCCCTTCAAGAGGACTTAGACATTTTTTATTCCTGGCGTAGACGGTACAATAACTTGAGGCTCAATATAGACCAATAATGTGAGGTCATATCGTTTCTTAAGAGGCGTGATTTTGTCAATTGTAACTACACATTTGCTCCGAACGGCATTCCTGTAGAGATAATTTCATGCTTGGTTTTATCAAACGCTGGTCCAAGGAACTCTTTAACTGTTACGTTTCTTTGACATTATAATACATATTCGTGAGAACTCTACTTGAATATGCAGTTCAGGTGTGAAATCCTTCCTGTCCCATGAACATAGTCATATCGGGTCGGTTCAGCGTAGATTAGATTTGTGATTAGAGATTTTCCTTGGGACGATTCTTTCCACCTTATCGCGGGCAACTAAATCTTATTGGCAGAATTTCGCTACAACAGCCTCTCAATGTTGTTGATGTACTTTCTATTCATCAGCTCTTGAACGTTAATATCGTCTCCGCGGAGCTCCGAAGTAGGATGTCCTAATTTTGACACATTTCTTTGAAATATGTGAACGCTTAGAACAAATAGTTTTTGGATCCGCGTTAAGAAGTGCGCCTTCTTGGCTAGAATGGAAACTCATTATTGTTATTATTGTTTTATATGTATTAATATTTGTGCGCCTTCTGCTATTCTCTTTGGGTCTTGCATTGTTTTGCGCCTATATTGTATCGTTTTATATATCTTTCGTACATATAATTTGATAGGGCAGCTAAAGTCGCGATTTTTGAGTCTTTTCTTTCTATAATGTTTTTGCAATAAAGAGTCTATATACATAAAAAAAATAAATCATGGAAATGATTGTCGTTTTTCTTGTTGTCCGATTTCTAGAAATAAGGATCCTTGCATAATTATATTTGTTCAATAAGTGTATCAGCAAGTAAACATATGGCAAATTTTATATACACATATTTGTTTAATTTTTGGATATGATGTGGACTCAATATTATTCTATAATTTCGACGCTTAATACACATTGGCACGAAGGTTGTTTGATGAAAACACGAAAGTGGTTCCTCAAAGGCAACATAGAAAAAAGGACTATTAAAACAAAACAAAAGTTTTTCACTATTTTTTGTGTATCCTGTACTTTGAATTTTTCTCTTAAAATATGCCTTCCAACAACATATTAAAATTTCATGTAAATCCAGAGTAATTTTTCGGAATTTTTTTTTCTATAAAAGATGAGAAGTAGCATTTTTAGCCTAATCATCTGATATTTTGCACAAATAATATTCACACTGGGATCAATTTTTCCACAAAAAAGTCATCGAAATTCGGAGCCTTAGCTTATCCGGTTACGGGGTTTTGGTTATTCTTTCCAGAGATACACCAGCTACAACAGCAATTTTAGCCGTGGTAACGCCCGTGATTTTATGCTAGTTCGGATACCGATTCAGGAGCCAATACAAAGAGGAACAGGACAGCTACAGTACTCCTTATATCCTTGCTAATTTTTGCAAAATTGTCTACAACTAGTTTCGTAAGTATGAGATCTACTTAATACTATACTGCCTTCTTAGTTCACTGGAAGTGATTACCAAACATTATATAAATTAATAAATATAATCCTTTCTTAAACAGACAGTTAAATATCTTAAAATCCTCTGAACTTGAACAAAATTAGGTAAAATTTGACTAGAAACAACGCAACACGACCTATATATATATATACATGTATATGGAGGCACTCCATACCTTGAAAAAATTTGCTCAGGTGGGTAGACTCCACGAAAAAGCATTGCCGATTTTTATCATCTACTTGCAAATATGCATGTGACACCTACACCCATATAACTATTTAATTATCTACTTTTCATTGGACATGTTTTCCGATGAAATACGGGAAAAATAGACAAAATGATATTAGTAAATTGTAGAGTGAGGTCACAACTCCCGGGATGGTCATAAAGGATATCAATGGGACACAAAAGGGGAATAGAAATTCGTTTTGCTCAATATGATGGTTAAAGGCACAAAATTGCCTGAAAACGTAACATTTCTAGCACGTCCGCCGATAGGTCAAGTACAGAAAAAATATTCCAGTTTGTAGTGAACATTTTATCCCTAATTCACTTGGGTTATTTTAGAATTTACAATGGAAGAAGAGCCCAAATTGAACGCGTGGTAAGAAAATTGTTTTTAAAGTATTTTCTGTATTAGAAATTTTGAAAAAATCGTAGGAAACGCGCGGCTATGTACACGAAGACTGTTAATGCCTTTTTGGATAATGCATCTATAGCGGCCAGTGAAGCTCCTTCAGATTTTGATACTCGGAAGAAGATTAAGTACGGCACCACATACCAAGCGGCATGGGGTATCTTTTCAGAGTACTGCAACAACAGCACTATCCATGGAATTAAGTATCTGGGCGAACAGAAGAGGCCAATTTTAGAGCGGTAAAGTGTTGTATCTTTTTGTGCGTTTCTGTGAAAATAAATTTCGACAGCCTTTTTTGGTTGTTCGTTTTTGGTCTGTCCATCTATGCTTGCTCTCAACTTACTACGAACATTTGGGTCAAATGGGACACAAATCCTGTGATTGTGAGTTTTGCCGAGAAATCAACTCCAGTGTGGCAGATTCCCTTTCCAACAGTGACTGTTTGTCCGGAAACGAAAGCTAAGCCGTCCATGTTTAATTTTACGGAAACCTACTGGGGTATTATTTATGGAGGAAGAGCCAATATGTCCCAAGAGAGGTAAATGAGAGGAATGTTGAAGTGAAATTAGTAACGTGTTGACCTAAGGTTGGAGTTCATGGATACTGTGACCCAAGTTTGCGATCGTCACTTAACCACCGATCTCGATTTTCAGTTTGAAAATAAAACTATGAACTCGACAAGGATTGTCCAAACACTGCAGGATCTAGCGCCCCGTTTCAATGATACCTACCTTTACTGTAAGTGGAGAAATAGTATGGGATTCTGTCAGGATGTCTTTCGCAAGATTATAACTGAGGAAGGAATTTGTTATAGTTTCAATTCTTTGAATCCGCACGAAATTTACAGAGAAGAAGCGTATGCATCCTATCGAAGCGGACTAAGTACAGTAAGTTATTGATATCGATATTTGTAGTATTCCAGCATTTTCCGAGGACGATTACGGAGTATACGTTGATAAGCCACCCGACTGGGACTTAGAAGAAGGATATCATCCAAATGTTGGAAAGGAAACGTTCCCTGAGCGTGTGTTGGCTGCAGGAGCAAGGGCTGGTTTATATCTGCTTTTACAAGGATTCGAAACGGACTACGATCAATTATGTCGCGGACCTGTACAGGGTTTCAAGGTAATTACCATAACTACATATTTATCCGTTTGTTAATGACTGTAAGCCCCACCCTCCGTGGATAGTTCGAGTATAAAAAAATTGATCTGGGAATTGGGTAAAATAGTGTCTCGTTCGTGGTTTCAATAATAAATGAATTTTTCATGACTTGCTTGACCATTTGTTCTGCGAATTTTAATTAATTCGTGTGTTACGTATTTCAAGAGGGTTAGCTATTAACGAAATGTTTGAATTAATTTGAAGGACGTGGTTAACTGGGGTTTGTTTATGTATTTGATTATCTTGAAGAACGTTTAGTTACTCTGGATTTGGCCACTTTACCAGATGAATTAAATTAGATATTCTCCTCCAGCACAATTATACAAACTGCAGGCAAAAACAAAGCTTTTTTTCTGTACGGGATCCACTCATTTTAGTGCTTCATCTTTTTGTTGTATCTCTTCAGCGCAAATGGTTCTGATGTTATATTTTATAATTCCTAAAGATATTGTTGCCATTCAAATTCCACAATTCAATCAATGTATTCCACAATACTGGATAAGAGAAAAGATATAATAATTGCAGAGTCAAGATGAAAATCATCAGAATTACTGTTTTTTACCGCTCCCGTATTTGTGAAATTGTTTTAAGTATCAGAGATTAGCAGGATACTCGATTAAGTGGAGGTTAATTAAAGGTTCTGATTAGATTTTTTATCTCATTTTACATCGGCTGCGGTTAAACTAATTTCAATATGTATAATCGTTTATAGCATGTATACCTCAAGGCTCCTTATTAGGTGCTTTATTATTCTGCTTGCACATAAATGACCTTCCAATGCAAGATACATCTTTATGGTATAGATATGAAAATTTATTTAAACCATCTCTTTCGAATAATCGAATCAATTCTGATTTGGAGAAATGAAACCAATTTACAAATTCTGCATTGCTATTTTTGTTGGAGAAATCGATACTAGTTATTTCTCCTTAAGTTTCTAAACGGAAAGTGTTAAAAATTGAGTCATATGTATAGATGCATATTTGTCATAGTGGTTCGTGTGCTTTCGAACAGAGAAGAGAGAAGCCTTGAGGGCCAAGCACGGTTTAGACATTTGCAGAAGATACTGATGAGAATTTTTTAGGAACTACAAAAGCAAATGACAAGGCCACCCTTGTTGAATTAGCAGTGAGGCTCGAGATCCGCAAAATAGCAACATTTTCAGGTATTTGTGGTAAATCTGTATAGGTGTATGTACTTTCATGTAAAAATCAAGAAAATTAAAAGGATTCTCCTGAGGGATTGAGGATGAAAAATGGGACCCAGTACAGCACAAAAGAAATACCACAAAACTATGTAAGAAGGCTTATACGATTTAAGAAGGGATGGTTTTATAGATTTACGATGAGTTGGTTTTCGAAATCTAGATATACACTGACTTGGATTTGGAAAAATGGAATATTTAGTGTCAAGCGCAATTTGTAGAAGGGTAGTTTTGTGGCCTTTGGAGATATGGTGGGAAAGGTGGTTATATATGCAAGGTGTTAGAAAGTGACTACATAATAATGGTGGTAATACATATAACACGAAATATATAAATAATATAATAGAAAAATTTAAATTCAAATATTTCATTACAAATTAAAAAAAAAAGATTAAATGAGCCACAAATTTCTCTTCTTGTTTTTCGATAATAAGGAAATTGCAACCCTCTACCACCTTTTGCACGTCATCCAACTATAATAAGTGTGGTTTTCCGTGCTCTGTAGAAGATTCGGAGCTTCTCTAATGGATACAAAGACCGTGTTTTCGTGAGTGATGTCGGTCTATATCCAGCGAGGTGTTATTTTTGGAGTTAAAGTGTGTGTTTTTAAAGTATTTCTTTCAATGTGTACTACTGAACACATTTTTTGATATTTTCATACTGTGTAAAATATGTAGTATGCAATCTTTCTCTGCACGTCTGCAGATTTTCTTCTCTGTTTGCGGGTACCGTGACTTATCTGGTTACCAGTGGTTGAGAGAATTCTAGAGACGATAATTGTTCTATCGAAGTAAAAATTGTGGCTTACTTGCGACATTTGTCAGGTTAAAATTTCCCAATCTCCTTTCTTCTAAAAATCTCCACCGCTTAAGCCTATTTTTCAATTGCCTGGTGATTACAACTACTTCAGTTCTGAGATAATTTAATAATTCATTACATTCTTTTATCGACTAATTTATTTGTATTTATAACGAATTTTCATAATATCCGTAGATATTATTGCATACTCCCGGAGAAATTCCACAAGTTTCAAGCCAATACTTCCGAATTCCTTTTAGGACAGAGGTGTTGATTTCCATAAAACCGAATATCATTACAACATCAGATGGGCTAAAACACTACCATCCCAGCAGGTAACCTAAAATGTTAATAATAGATTGTAACGAAAACACTATAAAAACTTTTCTACAGACGGCAGTGCTTCTTCCAACGAGAAAGATATTTGCGTTACTTTAAACTCTATACCCAAGCAAATTGTGAACTTGAATGTTTGGCAAATTTCACACTGTCCAAATGTGGATGCGTTCATTTCTCAATGCCAAGTAAAATGTGGAGTCTATATTTCTTGATTTTTTTAAATTTTCATTTATCTAAAACAGAAACAGTTGATACTCCCGTATGTGGAGCACTAGCCATCAAATGTCTGGAGACAGCTGGTGATGAACTTCTGCAAAAGGAATTTGAACAAGGACTGAGGACGTCCAAGGAAAACTTCAGAGGAGAGACGGATTGCAATTGTTTGCCAGCTTGTACATCAGTCGTCTACAATGCGGAGATTTCTCAAGCCGACTTTGATCATATTGCTATGTTTCAAGCTTTTGGAGAAAGTTCATATTTTGATGAACATCCCGGGTAATAAGAAACGTTATGGTATGGAAATTTATAGTAACTAACTCCATCTTGCAGATCACAGATGTCTCGTTTATCTATATTCTTCAAAGAAGCACAGTTTCTAACTTCAAAGCGGTCAGAATTGTATGGTACAACAGATTTCCTTGCCAACTGTGGCGGCTTACTAGGTCTCTTTATGGGGGTGTCGGCGCTTAGTATAATCGAATTAATTTACTTTTGTTCTGTACGATTAGTAACAAATCTAAAAATGCGCCACAAGAAGAGGAAGGAACTTAAACTTGCAGCCGCTGAAGCACCAGAAATAGTTGTTGATGAACCCGATCTTGAAAATCATAAAGTCATGTGCAAAGAATTGTAAATTAAATGTTTCCAAATTGAGAATAATTTTTAGTGATTCATATAATATTGTTGCCTGAAAATAATAAGTGCAAGACTGTACTTGATATGAATAAACGTTGGATGGGACAACAATAACACAATAACATCATGTGAATGTATACTTCAGCAGATAAATCCTCATCCTTCTCGCAATCTGTATTACTTTCCATAATATTGATGATCTTGGTCGTTTGCCCGTCCCTGAGGACGAAGGCTCCCAAGACTTCTGTGCGCCTCCGAGATAGCCCTGATCTCTGCCTGAAAGACCGAAGTGAACTTTTCAACTTAGAACTAGCGAATAGCATTCCGAAACAGATGCTTTGTTTTTTAAACGATGTTGGTGAAGTTATATGAAGGAATTGATATATTTGAAGTGATATTTTGCCTCTTGGTTGACCGGGAGACATATTTAATAAGTAGGGTTATCCAACCTTACTTGCACTTCTATGACCCTAATTACTGATAATGAAATAACTCTTTCTTTTATAATAATTTCTATTCCGCTGTTCTAAAGACTTGTGGATTCCTTCAAATATTTTAAAGTACATCTACTAAACAACAACCGATATTTTATAAAGTCCAAATCTGTAGCATACTAAACAAAAAAACCCCTTTACTTCGAACTATCTCGGAAAGCAAGGGAGTACATTTATCGACTAATTATATTAGGCCTGTTCTAACGTATTGAACAAAGAAGAGAAGAAAAGATGAGGACGCGAAGGGTACTGTGCTCAACAAGAATTTTGGGTATTCCAAACCCACTAATATTAACGCTAGCTACGGCAAGCTGAGACGCATCATCCTAACGCGGAGATCCTGTACTATATGCGACTTATGTGAGCGTTGGTGTTTCTTCTTACCTATCCTTCTTACTTACCCATCCTTCATATTTTAATTCTTACCCATCCTTCATATCTTCCAATAGGTTTACCCATCCTTGCCCATCCTTCATATCTTCCAATAGGTTGCCAACTCTTCAGAAGTTTGGGATGATTTTTGCGTCAGAAAATTATCAGAGATCAAGCCTTCGAAGAATTTGTCGCTTCTAAAAACTAAGTATGAGGAACTCCAAATGAAAATTTTAATTATTTTATCTTTAGAGCGGTAGAATGTGGTGCCGACAAGGAAATAGGACAGACTTCGTTACAGCGTAAACTCCCACATTTTGGTATATATATATGAATACCCTCGTGAGTCTGCTCTTGATTCAAACCCTTGATTGAAATAGAGTCGGAAAAACGGTGAGTCAGGAAAAGCAAATTTACTAATGAAAGGAAGAAAAAGACTGGTAGATTCATAATAATATAATATAATATAAAACGATGTGAATTTATAATACCACATGTTTTGAGTTTAGCCAAAAGAGTAGTATATAAAATCCTATCGAAGTCTTTTTAAATACCCAGTGAGGCAATCTCAATCTTATAAGAATTATGCAGATAGTAATGTCGATATACTTTGAGGAACGTCATAGTACTTTTTGAAGAGTTCTAATAAAAGAAGAAGTGCAGGACTTTAGACCTTGAAATGCAAAATTTACAGCAGCTTGGACTGTCTTATTGTCGATTCACTTTTTCCTCATTCTGCTATCTAATTCAACCTATATTGCGGAAAGGTTACTTTTTTTGTCTTTACTTCTTTTTGAAAATTCTCACTGATCCACGAGGCATTGTTAAGAGTAATATGTTTATGTCTTTGGGAAATACAAAATACAATATAGGTTTTAATATTAAAATAGCAAAATATATTTTTGGAGCCAAAGTAGTTCGATTACGTTGAGTTCAATTGTGTTACTTGTAGTGCCATTCGAATCTCCTAGCGAAATGCTTTTTTTACACACGACAATTCTTGCTCATTTAAATTAATTTGTTTAGTTACAATTCTCCACATGTTGGGAACATCTGACGTTTTTTCCAAAAGTTGTAAATTTTTCCACTTTCAGTAGAGGAAATTAGAAATTAGCCATCAGTATCAGTGAAAGTGTTGTTTTGAGCAGTACAAACTAAGAAGGTTTTAGGTTGGAAATGGGTTCAGAGTTGCGTGCAGAGAACAAAATACCAAATTCCCAAGGGAGTGGAGTATGTCCTGAGGAAGAACTTGAAAAGTGAGTCCTTTTCGATAAAAACACAAACTCAAAACTTCGATTTAATTTGCTTGTTTAGTACAACCGGAAGTAAACCTCGCACGGACTCGTTAACTTTAAGTGAAGCGTCTACTTTGGGTTTAATAAAAAGGGGTTCTGCCTTGCAAGCTATCCGGGGACTGATTGCAGAGTATTCAAACAATACATCCATTCATGGGATTAAGTATTTCGGAGCAAGAAATCAGCCTTGGCTAGATAGGTTGGTGTTAAAATATTGGATTTTGTCCACTTTATTTGGAAATAGAAATAAAAGTGTTCGCTTTTCAGAATTTTTTGGTTAATTGTTATTGGTCTATCCATGTACATGTGTGTAAGTCTAACCCTGACGACTTATAGCAGGTGGTATAATAATCCAGTCATCGTTAGTTTGGCAGAATCTACCACACCCGTCTGGGAAATACCCTTTCCCACAGTAACAATTTGCCCTTTAGCCAAATCTAAGCGGGATCTCTTTGACTTTGGTAGTACTCTGGAAGCTTATATGAATGACTATCAACTGGATGACGAGGAGTGAGGATTTTTGCTATTAAAAATATTTTCATTCGTACTAAAACAGAATTTCCATTTTAGATTATTCAGATTTGAGGCACTTTCTCATGTTTGTTTGCTAAATTCGCAAGTATTGAAGGAACTAAAACAATTTAGTTCCGAATTTTTGGATGAAAAACTCCCAAAGACACTTACGGAACTAGCTCCACAAATGGCAGAAATCTTTCAAGAAGTCAAGTGGAGGAAAACTGATTTGAATGCGTCTTTGGTAACCAAACAAGTTTTAACGGATGATGGACTTTGCTTTAGTTTTAATGCTTTGGATGAGAGTGATATATTCAGACAATGGTAACTGTCTTTTCAGTGTGTTTTGTTCCTATTTTTCGAAGTTATTTTCCAAAGGAATAGCAGCGCAATGAGTAAGGCTAAGAGAGTCTGGTCTTTAGAGAATGGCTATGAACCTAAAGCTGGTATTGATGCTTATCCCAGACGGGTATTAGCTGGTGATGTTGATGAAGGATACTATCTTATGTTGAGATCTCATTATTTTGACTCGGATCCTGATTGCAGTAGTAAATCGCAAGGATTTAAGGTATGATAAAAAAGAAGCAAATAACAATCAATTATTACGTTTGTATATATTTCTATACGTTTGAAAGAGGATGTGTGAATGTCGTCGTATGTTTTTATCGTTCACCTTGCATGTTAGCCCTATTATATAAGCATGCATGTAATTTGTTAATCTTAATAGAGTTCATCAGTACCATAATCCTCATCCATAACTTAACTCAATCCTCCAAGAATTCTAGTTTGACGAGAGTTGTTGAATTGCAATTCAGAAAACAAAAGGGGCTCGCATGTTACGAACGACAACGACAATGTTAACATTTTATACATCGAGTAAAGCGCGGCTATGCGAGAAGCGTGGAAAGGTGAGTGTGAAGGAAATAAAAGGGAGCGATAAAGTGAGGATGGAAGCTCTTCTTTAGATCTAACAAGTCGTAATTGTTTCAAAATGAGAATGGGAAGCATCCCGGATGAACTAATTGAGATAAAAAAATTACGTGCCGAAAACTGAGGCTTACTTGCAACATTTATCATATTAAAATTTCCCTACTTCCTTTTTGCTTAGGTATAGCTGTGCTATGAGGTGTTATCTGAGCCTAGGCAATACCATAAAAAGGTAAGGTGACTGGTACATCTTGAGAGTTGTTTGAGCAAAAGTCCATTTGATAACATAAAAATAGTGGTCAAAATGGATGACTATCCTTGCAGCATGGGGCTCCGAATCAGCAAATAAAGGAAATAGTACATGAGCACTTCTCCTGGACATAGGTCTAGATAGAATTTCGCCGGTAACATTTGGTATTTTGAATGTGCGGATTCCTTTAAATATCTCGGGATACATTTCTGTTCTACCAAAAATGTATATGTAGGAAAACATACGGATACAAGTTACACATATTAACAGGACCTTCGCTTTGGTCGTTTCTAACCCATTAAACACCAAACATAGAAATATTTGCTGAAACTCAGAGGTGGGATGTAATCAATTACTTTTTGTAATGAATTACTTTTATTTATATATTGCACGTTTCCAATTCCTAATTAGCTAAAAGAATTAGTAAATTAAACTTTAAATTCCCAGTTATAAAAAGAAATTTACGAGTTAAAACGTTTTAACTCTTTAAATATTTGGATCAATTAGTGGATTTAAATTCTAAATTCTAAAGTCTAAATTAAATTTAGACAATAAAAAGTAAAGGAAGGATCTGCACAAATACAAAAGGATACCAGAATTCCGAGTTAAAACGTGTAAACATGAAAAAAATGAGATCAGAAAATTTTGAATTCTAAAAAAATTTGTCGTTGGCTTTGTTTTATTTTGAATTAGAGTTAGGCATACGCGTCGCAAACATAATTTATATCACTGTTAGCTTTGAATGAGTTTTAGTTATTGTCAATAGTTTCTGGTTACATATGTAGTGCAAATTTGAAGAAAGTGTCCAGGTGCTCAGTTTTGAACAAAGTAAAAACAGTGATAAATCTACAGGATGTATAGAAAAAAAATTATTTGAAGCTTAATAATTACTTAATCTTAAATTTCAGGTGATATTACATACTCCTGGAGAGTTCCCTCAGGTGTCAAAAAGATTCTTTCGAGTTCCGTACAAGCAAACTGTTTTGGTAACGATAAAGCCAAACATGATAACAACCTCATCCAAAGTTAGAACGTATGATCCCGAAAAGTAACTTTTTCCATCTGCTTAATACAATGTGAGTTGATTTAAAAATATCTTTACAGGAAACAATGCTTTTTCACCAGTGAACGATATTTAAAGTATTTCAAGGTCTATACTCAAGGAAATTGTGAACATGAATGCCTGACAAATGCAACTATGAAGGAATGCGAATGCGTTAAATTTTCCATGCCAAGTATGAAAGATTAATAAAAATATAAAAAAATATGAAACAACTGAATAACTTTGCACACAAATTTTCTGTTTCACTTTCTAAATGTGTGTTAATGATGTAGAATTCTACTTTTACAGAAGACGAAGGGGTTCAGTACTGTGGAGCAGGGAAAATAAAATGCTATTTGGATGTGAGGAAGAATCTTTTAAGAAACGATGGATTTAAAAATGAATGTAATTGTTTACCGGAGTGCACTTCTATCAGCTATGACACAGAAGTAACACAATCTGTTTTTAATTTAAGCGGAGTTGATATAGGACAATACGAAAACTGGGAAAATGATACAGAGTAAGAAAATTAGATTGAATAACCTGGACATTCGATTTCTGCATTATCTATAATTATTTATTTTGTTAAAAGCTTTATATACGGTTTTTAATGTTAACTGGAATTATTCCTTTTACAGTATTGCCCGGTCTACAATGAACATTTTCTTCGAAAGCAATTATTTCCTATCATCGAAGAGATCAGAATTATACGGAGTTGCGGATCTTATTGCTAATATTGGAGGATTGTTTGGCTTATTTATGGGTGTTTCAATTTTAAGTTTGGTTGAAATTTTATATTTTTGCACAATTCGTCTTGGAACAAATCTTTCGATGAGACATAGAACTATAAAAAAATAAAACAACTTTTTTCATATTACAAATTGTACCACAGCAACATATTTGGTAATCATTTGCTTATATTGTTTCGTTATTAAACTTGTTGTAATATTCATTTTCTTTTCATTTTTAATAATAAAAATGTATCAAACAATGAATTCTTTTATTATATCATAGAATATTGCATTATTAATATAATTAAGTCGTTTTATTGCATTTGCAAATGTTTCATCAGTACTTCTCTGAAGATAATCATAAATAGACAGGACAAATAGAAGTAAATATAATTGTACCACGTCTGCACACTTAAATGTATTACATTATTTTATTTAAATCGTGCTGAAATCATCAATATAAATTGTGAACAAAACGGGTCCCAAGATTGGTCCCTGAGGAACACCAAATATTCAGTTAGTACTACTTGAATAATTATCTTTGACACTAATGTGTTGATATTGCTTAGTAATGAAAGTTTTTATCAAAGAAATAGAAGCTGTAGAAAAATAAAAACGAGATTAAATTTTATGTAATAAAATGATATCATCAACCCAATAAAATGAATGAAATGTAGAAGGCTCCATAAGTTTAAGTACAGGAATCATATGTTGCAAAAGGCTTCCTTTTTGAATGCGCAAAAAACAAGAGCGTTAGGTACACTGGGCAATTTTTGTTGATATCAGATCGATTTACAAATAGTGCACAATCTTTTGTTTTTTATATGTATCTATATTTTAGAAACTTGGATCTGCTATTGCAGAAAACGAAGATAGGTGAATATTTTTAGAAATTCTGGGAAAAATTTTGGTGTCCTTGAAATGAGGGGTTTAATTCGATCTCCCACTTCATAAAGTCAAAAACCTTGGAGACCATAATAATGATATTTTTGAGAATTTAAAATTCTGCAGGTTGCTTACAATAATTTTGGAATAAGTCAAATTATTAATTTTTATATATATAATCGTTGGTGCGCTATTTGAGATCGTATAACTTCTGAACGACTTGACCGATTGTGATCATATTCCCATAATATATTCGTTTTGTTGAGACGGTGATTAACAGCTATGTTAAAGTTATACGGTTAGTACAAAAATTCGCCGCTAGTAAATGTATTTTGATAATTTTGGGTGAATGTATTTTTTTCATTGGAGAGGGTAAGATGGTATTGTTGAAAAGATAATGAAGGGAGGAGTAATGTTTGTTCGCGGACTATAGTTCTAAAATGTACCACGGCGGTGCAAGAGTCGTTTGAATGTGAATTTTCAAAAAAACTGTTTTTCCAATAAATTTTTTAAATGGTGAGGGATTTAAATATAAATTGGTATAATAATAGGTGTTATGGGTACAAATAAGATTTTCTAAAAGAAATTTGAATTTTCGAATATTTTCGAAACAAAATGATACTTTACATTTGACCATTAATAATTTAAGTAGAGGGTCATAAAAGGATTGTTAATACTGAATTTGGTTGAAATCGGTTGATATTAAGGGTGTGAAATTGGATGCGATGAAATCGGAGAATTTTGGAGGTAAACCATCCACCATCTGGCGGATTGGGATGAAACTTTGTGAACCTCTCTGTGGTTGAGAATGAAAGTCACAGACCTTACATTTCCATTATATTTTATTTCATTACAATAGGAGTGTCCATCCCAGAGTATACTAAAATATTGGTGAAAAAGTCACCAGCGAAATGGGAAAAATGAAGGCATTCTCCGATAGAAAATCACGAATTTTTCATCCCAGTTAAGTTTGGTATCAGAAGACTGCTCTAGATGAGTACTTTTCAAAAATGTATAGTTAGAGTAACCTATAATTATACAGTCGTTAAAATGAATCCGTATTCATAATTTGTGGGAACCTAATTCAAAGTCTTGCGCGCCCTTAAAAATATCTTCCTTCGTAGTAAACGAAGATTGAAAGATGGTAAGAAGATGGCAGCATGGGAAAACGAGGGGATGTGAAGATGGGAGGATGGGAGAATAGTTGGGACGGGAAAATAGGAGGTTGGGTGGATGGGAAGATGAAAGAATAAGAAAATGGGGATTGGAAGATAGGAAGATGTTGAGGTGGGTTGTTGATGTATTCGGTTATCACTCTTAGGAAGAATCTACTATACAAGCAAAATTACGGGTATTCCGGGCAACGCTGGTAAACTAATTAGTTATAAATTAAAATTGTTTGAGTAATTTAAAAGTGAAAGTTTTATGAAAGACAGTCGGAGATCATACTGACCACAGTGACTACAAAATGATGTAATTTCCTAATTGGTCCTCCAGGGACTTTAAACATATCTGTAGAAAAACTGTTAATGTGATCCCTCTCATCATAAATTACGAATGCGAGGACACAATCACCAGTACCACATTTTAAAACGATCCATTTACCTTTTCCTAATGACTCAAATTAAAAGTGCTCGACAGGAGGTGAGGTGTTGCAGCAAATAGTTTCGTTTAAATGTTGCGTGACTGCTTTCATTTAATTGAATTCTTTGCACACGTGCACACGTTTGTCCATGAAAAAATCTCCTGACAATTAAGATGAAGTAATCTTATCTATTTTCAAGTTTCTGCCCATTTCACTGCATTAGTTTACTTCAGTCCGTTCAGTTGTTTCGAATATTTAAATAGTATAACCGATGGCTAGTCACTCAGCCTCTGTAGAAAGTTCCAAGTCCTTCAAGTTTATATCAGAGTACTGCACTTCTAGTACTCTCCATGGAGTTAAATATATTGGAGAGCCATCGAGACCATACTGGGAGAGGTGTGTATAGTTACTATTGTTCCGCCGATCTGAATATTTTGTGATTTTTAGGATATTTTGGTTATGTGTTCTGAGCCTTTCAATCTATGGAAGTGTAAAACTGACCGTACAAGTTTGGGATAAATGGCAAAATCATCCAGTCATAATATCATTTTCGG
>QYTT01094261.1:11904-34063 GCA_006980735.1 Dasypogon diadema
TTAGAAAAATAACTTTTGTATTTTATCCATAACTTAGCTGGATTTGTTATGTTATGAAAGACAACGTAACACAGCATAAATAGATCCTGCAGTCCTTTTGGTTTCTCCGATACAACAGCATCTGAGAGAGTCTCATCCCAGTGTGTGTAGGTATGTAGCCGGGAAGGTATTACAAACACAATAGTAGTAACAGCATAGTACCGTGGTACGTCATCCATGGCGAAAGGGTGGCGAAGTCTGTCTTGGCAATTTATCAACGATAATATTCACAGACAAACAGCACTCTTCAAAATTGTGTATTTCCTCTTGGATTCGCATGTTCTATCGCTATTTTCAATATTTTTACATTATTATTATATTGGTGTAGATTCCGCATAAAAAACAGGATTTATCTGAACCTTTTTCTTTTCTACTTAGATTTATCACTTTTCTACTTTTTTTTGTACTATCAGTATTTTCCTCACCTACTGATAACTTGCGAACTACAATGCTTGGCTCTGCAACGTCTTGACCACAACGTGTAACTTATGTAAAAACTACACGTGTAGATACCCGATTTACACTTAAAAAAATCATATCTTTTAAACACATTTAATAACAACTAAGGCAGGCAACTGAGGTGATGATAATTTAGAAATTATAAACTATTTGGGAATAGATTAACTACACGTATAGTTTTTGTATATGTCGCACAGTGCTGCTGTTTCGAAAAGGCCCATTACTTGATAGACAAAAGGTGAAGATTTTCTGAATTTTTACAAAAGCCTCATGAAATCTTTTGTCCAGAAAATCACATTTATAATAATTTTTACTAATTGCTTTAAGAGGAAATTTTATTTCAGTTTCTGGAGGTATTACAGATAACACATGGCTTTTGGAAAAAGTAGGTTGAAGTCACAAGAATTCAATTTGTTCAGTTTTAAACACTTTGTTCGTCTCGGTTCAATGTTGACTGAAAGAAAGTCTGAAATTTGTATCGGAATTGCGTCAAATTCATCGAATTACTAAAATTCTGTATAAATTGGCCTATAAACTAAAAATATCCAATATAAACATGCTCTTCCTCAACATTCCGTAAACGTAATGCGACTCGTTTAACACTCTCAGGATATTTTTAATTAAGCGCCGGAATTTATTTAATGTAATTATCTCAGTGAAAAGAACATTGTTTAGTATCTATTGTTTTTTCTGACAGTATTATTTTTGCTGACACCCTGCATCATTTCAGTGTTGCCAAATTTAATTTTAGTTCGCTTTATTTTCAAAACTTAGTGTTCGGGAGCTGCCAAAAGCAACATTCCGACAGTAAAAGACCTTGGCAGTGATCATTCTTTATGCAGTAAAAATTTAAACAAAGAATCAGTGATGTCTTTTGTAGTTTATTCATGTGCATTCAGCTCCAACGTATTGTTTCAAAAATAGCAATTAGCATAGGTCTGTACCCAGATTAAAAAATTAGTTCTTATCTAGCTAATTAGATACGTCTGTGGTGCGAGGGATAGTGCGATGAGTCCTAATTAATGAGATACTGGGTTTGAATCCTGTCAGTACTTAATAATGGTCTAACCCTGATGACAATATAATAATCACTAACAGGCATTTACTATTGCAAATAATTGTAATTCGGATTTCATATTAATAATATCAAAAAAGAAAAAGAGCAATTACCTTCTGTTCGATCATGACTTTAACAAAATGTATAAATTAGTCCACCATTTTTAAGGTCTTTGTATAACAAATACCTTAATAAGTTTGGTCTACCGTTTGTAGCACCTTGAAGTAGTCATCGTAGGCCCATAAAAGTTACTAGATTCCTACTAGGGATCAAAAGTTGTGTCGATTAATGCATGTCTGTCTGTCCGTCTATCCGTCTCTCCGTCCGTCCGTCTGTCGACACAATTACGGAGCTGAAATTTAGTACATGAATTTGTTATTTTATTTGTGATGTTGAGTTCGTAGATGAGCATAATCGGCCCACAGGAACAAATTAGAGGAAAGTATACAAATATATAATAGAGTATTAGTATTAAGTACCATAATATCACTGTTCCTACTGACGTTAACTCTTTTAAATCGGCACAGTATACGTCTGTTACTACTTGCAAGTTAAATCACGCATAGGCTTTGTCAATGCCGGTCGCAATTTAATGTGGATATAGTTTTATTTTTTGTAAAGTCCGGAAATTTTTTAAGGTTTGTATTTTATTCTCTATGTAAGTGAATATGACAGTGATTTTGTATATTTTAACCTTTTGTATTGCTCAATATAAGTTACTCTATACCTCCAAGTTGAAAACATCATATTGTGATGAAAAACATAAATTATAGATAATTAATTTTTGAAGCATAAGTGGTTGTAATATGGAATACCAACAGTATAGGAGTATGGACTCGATCTGGCAGACTCAGACTTGCAAGTAAGTCTTCTTGATAACTTTTCAGGAGATGAGAATCTAAATATTAATCAATATCCAAAAAAATAACGAAGAAACAACCTAGTTGTTGTATAGTGACCGTTTTAACGAGTATAAAGAGGGATAAAATCGGGTTCAATGCCTGATGTGTGAACTCGGGTATCGCAGCCTATGTTCAGGACATACTTTAGGACGGCGCACGTTTACGATTTTTAAAAATAAACCCCTTCTATTTTGTATTATGGCCTGCAATATGTAAAACAATTCAGTATTCCGTATTTAGTTGTTTTTAAATAGGAAATTTAACTTGTTGTTTCATATTTTTGTAAGATTTAAGTAAATTGAATAAAAAATATTGTTAAAAAGCAAAATGATATTCCATATTTGTATATTTTCCTCCATTTGTAAAATATTTATAAACGACCTCTGCAGCTTTTCCTAATATATAAATTGTCCTTTTTTTGAGAAAATTTCGCGTAAGGTTTCAACACAATTATATCTATTGCTCAAATAACAGCTTTAGTACATTTGTTAAAAGCTTCCGTTGTTTTAAATCATTGAGCAACCCCAAGGGAAAAAATCTACCTGTATTAAATTCAAAGTTCTAGAAGTAATGCTAGCAGGACGTATTTTCCTCAAGAAGTCAATTGTATCATGGCATTATTCTGACAGAAATAAACATCTCCCAGGTTCAATGCCTCTAGTTCTAGTTAAAAAAAACATAAAAGATTAATTAGTGTCGTTTGACTATAAATGTAGAAGCTTTTCCCACTTTTTGTTGATATGACATTATGAAAACGCATTCATATTAATAACTTCATCTTCATAGCGACCAAAAATACTGTAAAATGTGTACATTAACCATTGAAAGCTATCATATTTTTAGCATACACAGCATATACAGTACCAGAAAAAAACTAAGGAAACTGACACTTAGCTGCTGCAAGAAATTAAAAGCTACCTCAAAAGCAGAAGTGCATTTATTTATACATTTCTTAGCGCTCATTATAATAGTAAATAAATTTAAATATTCACATCTATTATTTGTGTAATTGAATCAAATAACTTAAATTTAGCATTTAATTTTTCAACATAGCTTCGCATCTCCTTGGCATTGAATTTAATAAAGATTTCAAAAATAATTTTTGGAATTGACGACTATCCTCATTGATAGGCATCTAAAGGTTCCCTTTCATTATGAAAACGGTATCCTTCCAGTTTTCTTTCAACAGTTCCCAAGTTTCTCAATTTGATGAAAGCCAGAAAACTGCGCTGATCACAGGTTTTAACTTTATATATTTATATCGTTATCGATTTCGTATAAAAAGGAGTGTGATATCTTCAGAGCGTTTGTATGTATGAATGATTCTTTGTTCTAAAACCTCCGAAACTACAAACCATGCACAAGAAGAAGAGCAAGAACATTGAACTATTTTTTTGTGAATGCTTCGAGATAGCAGTACATGGGCTGACAAAGTATATAAGCCCAACTTCGTCTATCTTAAAGCATTCATAAAAAATAGTTCAATGTTTTCGCTCTTCTTCTTGTGCATGGCCAAAACCCCCGGGATATATACGGATATATACTTTACAAGCCATGAAGCAGAAATTCTCTATGTGAAGGTATGGTCCCTTGAATTCAGTCAAATTACATTGATTCTTATGGACCACACGATAAAACTTTTTGTGCATCACCTGATAGTGCCTAAACTATCCATTCTACGGCAAAATTATCTTCTAAGCAATTAAAGATCGGTTCTTTACCTTTCTATTGATATCTTATAAAATACATAAAGTTTTCAGTCCAAACGAAGCTCTAACCATTTTTCGCTTATATACCAGCTGCAGCCAGTAGAAAGCTTCCGTTCTCCCATAAGGATCAGTGCAATTTGATCTGAATTTTGAGACTACACCTCCTAAGTTGTATGCGTTATTTTCTCTGGTTCACGGCTTGTATCAGTATATATCCCGGAGGTTTTGATTTCCTTCAATTTACTTGCAGCTGCAGCGAAATTGGTCTTATATACTTTGTAAGCCCATGTACTGCTATCTTGAGACGTTCATAAAAAGTATATATGTTGGTGCTCAAGGTCAGTTCATGGCTTGTGGTTTTGAAGTTTTTTGACTATACGCATTATTTAGAATGGCTTGTGAAAATTTTGTTTACTTTTTCATGATTTAAGGATATAGTTGGCCGTTTTTCGGAATATTCTCTTTCATATCAATAATTCTTGGGAGTGAATATTCTTGTAGTAAGTGTTCGTTGTACTGGATGTAGAAAGGCTCGCTCGTGTGCGCACACGACAGGATCGCGGGCACATAGTGGCTCACAGAAAATTAACATAGAACGATTCGTTTAAAATTGTTAAAAAATCAGAAATGGATATCAGCCTCTTTATCGTTCAAATGAATTTTAGAACACCCCCTCGCCCTGCAACTATCACATCTTGCTGTAGTACTGTGTGGAGGTTATCTCCTTTTTAATACCCCCTCGCTCTGCATCTTTCATTTGAATTAAGCGCGTTTCGAGTCTGGGGGCTTTTCATTTGTTTTAATAATCTAAACTATGGGAGCGAGTTAGGGAACTATTGTTTCCATGGGTCCAGAATAACATTGTCTTCGGTCTTCGAGACCGATTATCTCGCCCCCGTCCCTCTCCGATACAATTTTTTTTTGTTTACCTGATGGTGACGTAGACGGCCGCTTTATCGTTTTAACTGGAACACCATTCTTCTTCAAAGTCTTATTATGTGTTAAGTAAAAGAGCCTTCAAGATTTTATTATTAATTAAGGGTTAACCGCACCAAAAATTCTATTTTGTTTTCTACTTTCTTTTTCTCTATTAAGATGAAATTCTATATAGAAACAGTTCTAAAGTAATAAAACTAAATATGAATATAACTCTAAAGAGTTTGCTCAGAAATTTATGCGTGGGGGGGGGGCTTCCTGAGGGTGAGAGCTCCTCCTGGCTTTCATCAGCCTCTCATCAGGGCTCTTGTGCCTTCTGTGAGATCTCCCGGCTGGCTCAGTCTAGAACATGAGTTTCACTTGAGTCTCAGCTCTGGCCTACATGGCCAGCTCGCTGACGCCCAGATGCCACCACTCCCAAAGCCTAGTCCCACTACAACTGCGGAGAAATTATTTCATTGTTTATTTTATATTTTACAAGCTTTACATTTGTATCAAAATCTTTGTCGATTTTTGGACATCTAGTCCTTAGTTTTATTTGTTATCTTCAAAATTCGCTCTATTATTTAGATTTGATTTTTTATTTGATTTCAACTTCCACATTAGTTTTAATCAGAAGTACATCCAAATGGCATTAAATGTATGGTCAATATATTATATTTCCTTAATTGATATATCATAAATATTTCATTAAGGCAGCATTAATTGATTTTTTTATTCACATTTATATAGAAAATTCAAATATGTACCTCCAAATTTAAAATGGATTTTCTCTAGGTTAGTTGAATGACAACTCCCTTGAAATAATTTTCAACTGGAATAGAAAGTGAAAGTCTGGCTAGCAACAATGAAGTATACAAATCTAATGCAAAGTGAAAATGACCAAAAGTTGACACTTATAACTTACAAATCTTCTTACAAGATAACTTTGTCACATTTCGAAATCAATGGAACAATGGTTTCTTTATAAATTACTTCCAGAGCGATATGTGGGCGATACTCGAACATATAGAAAGGTGTGCGGAATGTAAATTTGCGTTCATTTCTTGTTGCTTTGGCCCTTTGGAAATCATCATCGGAAGACATTAATTCAATAAAAGTTATTTGTGATAACAATAAAACTTTTTATCGCAACACAACCTCTTAGGGTACTCTCAAAAGTTTTTGCAGAGAAGACTACTGACAAATAATGATTTAGATATTAGTGGAAATTACGATATACATAATATTAGTAAACAATTTAAGGGCTATAACCGCAAATGGGGAATTAATCTATTTTTGACGTGTATTACAACCGGTCCTAGATTCCCAGCTATCTCATTGTTCCAAAATGTAAGAAAGGCGAATTTGTTTTTATTAGTCCTTCTATTGTCAGCAGGAAAATCTTTATCGTTGTTTAAGGTGGGATCCGAACAAGTGAAAACATGAATCATAAGCTTTCGTATTATGCACTGAACCATCGGTGACCAAGTGATTCAAATAATGTGCTATTTAATTAATCTACGAAAATAATAATCTCAAAGAATGATTAATTCTTCTGTGAATGGAGAAATAAAACTATAGAACAGAAATTATAGATTAATTTTCTACTTTGCATTCAACGACAAACCAATTACGGAAGAAAATTAGTTAAATATGAATGCAGCTACATACTGTTATCTGCTATTATATCATATGCTTCATTTTTAGGCAAGATTTTCTCCTCTGTTGATGGGTTGAAATCCTGCACAGGGTGCGGCGATATATCTGGGTACCGGTTGCTGAGGCAATTCTATTGACGAGAATTGTACTTGCGGAACCACTGGGATATTCTACAGTAATTTCGTGCCAAAAATTGTGACTCACTTGCAACATTTGTCAGGTTAAAATTTCCTAATCTGCTCTTCTTTAATTTTCCTCTTCCTAAGCTGTGGTGTGTGCTCAGGGTTGTCCCCTGAGCTTAGGCAATACCACACAGATTAAGCGTAATTCGGTTACTTCTGGCAAGGTTCGAATTCATGATTCTACCACACAGTATTATAAACACATCAATGCTTTTGATTTTTAAGGTCCATTTAAAGATTGTGAAGTGTGCTTCTAGAAAATAAAAATGCTGAATGGTTAACGAAATTATCAGATGTAACCAATACACCATCTTTAAATGTTGATTAAAATTACAAAAAACAAACTGTTGACCACAGACGATCAACAAAAAGAGGCCATTTCAAAAGTTGGTTGCAAGACTTTTAATCTCCCAACGCTGGAGAAACAGGCATCTTTTTAATTAACTCATGGAATGGCCACTAAAGATAATACCTAAAGGCACAACAGGTAAATTTCAATCCTTCAATATGTTCGGCTCAGTAGTCGAAACGAAACGAAAGTAACTGCTCAGTTTACTTGTTTTGCGAGAACTGACAGGAAATTCCCTGCGGATGCTACCTCCAGGGATCCCAGGCTCAACCCAGCCTACCCAAATTTTTTTATTCGATTTCCCTTACGTCTATTCGACCATTTTCCGAGAGTACTCTGTGGTCCTCGAATGATGGTCGATTAGACCGAAACGTTTACATAAGAGAAATCAAATAAAAAATTTTGTGAAATTTAAATATTGTTTTGCTACTTTTGCCTCCGGTTCACTCCATGATAGTACTTTTGAAAAATTTCTTGGGCAATAATAAGTACAAAAATTATAAGAATTCGTAGAAAACATGGTACGGAATTTTCATATTGTGGGTTGCAAAATGTCATTAAAAGTTCACATGCTGCACTCACGTTTGGATTCATTTATAGAAAATTTGGGAGCAGTAAGCGATTAACATGGAGAGCACTTCCATCAAGACATCTTGGGAATGGAAAAACTTTGATGCCGTTCCGTACCGAATTCAGCTATGCTTGCGGATTACTGTTGGACGCTTAAAAGAGAAGCAGCTGATACAACTTATAAAAAAGAAAATCAAATGTACATAAGTATTTTCATTCATAGCATTGTTAAATTTTAAAAAAGTACCTGAAATTTGAAATCTCAAAAATCTCTAAGGTGGCCGGATTTTCTCAATGATGCTGGGCAGCGTTCTATCAAAATCAGTTGTTATCGTTTCGGAGATCGAAAAAGGTTCAAAATTAATTAATTTTGCCAGAGGCAAATTGCACACAAATGATTAATACTCACCAAAAATCACCAGAAACCGAATTGGTAGCCGCTCTGAATTCCATCGCAATCATAATTCATAACTTTTAGAAGCGCAAATTGCCTTAATGGCACACATGTGTCCCAATGCGGCTTATCTTCTCAGCAATACCTGTCGACGCCACAGTGCAACTCACGAAGCAATTCGATGGGATAAATTTGATCAGAGAATCCCGCCAATATAAATTTCAAGAGATGACTATTTTGATCGCGTAATTGCAGGTAATTAGCAGTACAACAATAAAACTGTCTTGGACAACAAACAAATGAACAAAAGTAAGAAATTTAGTGTTCAAGAAGAACTTGGCAGACCTCAGCGCACTAACAAATCCGAAATGATTTAGAAACTACCGTGAGCCCGTGCTAATCCACTTAATAGGATGCGCCAATCTTCAGTGCATTTTCTGTAAAATAGTTGTGCGAATGTCCGTCATTAAGCATTTTCGAAGACAGGACAAGCGTCAATGATTTGCGCATACGACATAACAATTCGTCGCAGACGCTGAAATATAGTGACGAGATCATCAGAGAAAGTGATTAACTTCTTTGCTGTTCAAACGTTAATTTCTCGTCCGAAAGTCTTATTATTACGAAACTTATTTGAAACCATTTATGCATACGCAATTATGCGCGAAAAATAAAACAATAAGTGAAACAAGTTAATGCTGTTTTCTTTGCAAAATCTTTACTCAAATTTACTAATATTCAGATTTTTTGATGGCTTTGATTATCTTTGACTTAAAGAAAACACAAGCAAAAACGAATGCGATTTAAAAAAAGCAATTAAAATTGCGAAAAGTGCAGTGTGTTTGGATCAGTGTAAACTATCGATCTCTCAATTTTAATTGGTTTTTTTTCAAATTTAATTCATTTTTGCATGTGTTTGGAGCAGTAATGGGCACTTACGCGTAGATTTTCATTGGTTACACTTCGGGATAAATAATGCGTAGAAAATGTAGATAATACATAGCCTACGTAAACAATGTAAACTTTTGGTAGAAAAAGGCCCTAAGTAATTGTGTGCTTGCTATATACCACAGCTGATTTAGCAAAGCTAATTACAAAAAACATTTCTATACAAAAAATCACACTTTAACTAAATTTTATGTGTTTACATATTTCTTAACTAAAGAAATATAACTAAATTGGAAAAGAGTTATGTTAAGTGAATATTTAGCACAATTTACTATCTTAGTTCTGTTAAATTTTATGTATAAAATAAGGACCATTGTAAATAATGCAATATTTGATAAATTTATCATTTTTACTCAGATCGTATTCTGATCTTAAAAAAAACAAAGAATGGACCACCGAATCCCTAGCGTTGTATATGAGCTTACCAGCCAGGTCCGACATTGTAGGCCTTATAGTTTTCAGAATGGGACAGCACAACTTAATAAGGAAATACGTATCACACTATATCTTATTTTTATTGAATGTCTCTATAAAAGTAGCACTAAAATTACCAGACCAGTGAATAAGGTGTCTTTAAAACATATTTCTGAATTGGCAGTCAAAAGAGACAACGACATCTTGAGCACAATGAACGTGCAACTGAAGAAAACAAAAGCAATATGCATACTTTGGTACATTCAAAATTTTGAACACTCTTGTAATTTGCACTTTTTATAAGTGTACGTATTAAATATATCTTAGGGCATTATTTTTGAAATTGTGTGGGAAGAAGTGTATTTATTTTTGATCAAAATTGCAGTTCAATATTAGGGAAAAATTTGTCAATATTTAACACTAGAATTACCAAAGGGGTCATTTGGAGCCTTTATCTTTGTTTTCTGCGTTACCTGCGTAACCTAAATGCCTGGCCCATTTTGTATAAAATACATGTTGCTATAATCAGCTTGTTTCTGGATGAAGTGCGGGAAGGAGCCCGAGTTAACTCTTAAATTGACATCGTCCCCTTAGAATTCTATGTGTAGAACGGATGAAGTTATGTGCTGTCCTAGCAAACAAATTGTATTTTCCGAAAAGTTTGCTACAAATGTGAAATTATTTTCATAGTATGATTTACCCATAGAATGCCATGGATAGAGCTCTGAAGTTTTGTTGGAAGGGTTTAAAAATTTTCAAAAAAATTGTTAAAATTGTGTTGCTTGTTAAGATGTCTTGTAGATTCTCTTAAAACCCAATATGTGGATGTCCGGAAAACTAACTAATATTCGTTATCTTTTATTTCATCGAAGTATAATAAGCATACTTCTCAACCCATTCCCAAAAATTACGAATGTTACTCAAGTCGTTTGAGAAAATACTTTACCAATACCAGAAGAAAAAAAGCTGGCAATTTTTAGCTTCATGTCTTGTTCACATTGTTTAATGGTCTAGGACTAAGACAGTCTTTCTGGACAGAAGGAAATTGGAAAAAATGAATAGAGTGAATTTACAGAACTTGTGAAAAAGACGAATGAGGAGTCCGAAAAAATACAAAATGAAGTAGGTAGAAGAGCAGATATAAGAACATATCAGGAATAAGGTGAAATCCAGTAATAAAACAAACATATTAAAAAATAAATGCGGACGAAACAATAACAAAAACTTTTTACGGATAATAGTGACAGTACAACATCTTAAGTTTATTCGCACACTCCTTTTACCACTTTCTGAAATTAATTTGAGAATTTAATTTATATAATACTCATTGTATACATTGTTGACATAGATTATATAGTCTACGTGAAAAAATGCGACGAAGACTACATCATTATCTACACGTCAACAATGGTGTTACGTTGTGTAGACTATTTGCCCATAATTGGTTTGGAGGTAGTGTCTGCGATGTGTCCGTCTGTGTACGTATGGATGGATATAAAATTAAGTAGAAAAAACTTTCAAAAATCAGTTGTAATGGTCATCGAAGTATGTTTTAACGTTTTCCTCCTAAGCCAAGTCTTCAGCGACCTCATTTATATAAATAATAGTAATAATGAGTTTCCCTTCTAACACAGAAGGTACGCAGAGCAAATAATTTCTATTTAAACGGGTAAAGAAAGATATAACTAATATGAATTTTGTTCCTTTTTTTCTTCGAATAGCATAAAAAGAAGAACGACTAAAACAACTTTACACTCCAAAATCAAAGTCTTACGTCAATACGCCAAATGCATTAAATACTACCAATTTCAAAAAGTTGAATAAAAGCAAAATTACTTCTCTTTCTTCAGACGAAATGAAACACAGATTAAACTCAAAATTGTTGTTTCTTAAATTAATTAAACATATAATGTTAATATATGACAGGGTGTCGTCATATATTAACATTATATGTTTAATCGATATGCGGTTTATCATTTGATTGCTTGAAATGTCCTGACCAACTTTTGTTTCGCGGTAGTTGGTGAATATAACGTATAATATCGTTATAAGAGGGCATGGAACTTACTTTTACAACCTGAGTCGAGTATGGAGAAAACCGTACTATGTGAGGTATCAGTAGTGCCTTAGTCAGCGCTATTCTAAAATCAACAGACAGGCAACTTGAACTTATCCACAACCGTCTGAGCGTGCTGTAAATCTTACTAAGCGATCCAGAAATGTACTCACAGCGGGAAAACGGAGAACTGAGTTGAATTCCTAGGTTTTTAACCAGTGAAACATATGGCAACAATGTATTATTCAATTTAATTTGTGGTAAAAATAAATAGATCTAAAGGAATCCTGTACATTGCTAAGGAATTAGTTTTGCTTGGATTAGGTGTGAGATTATTGTCCTCTGACCACTCATAAACTTGCTGCAAGCCTTCATTTATACGATTAATGCAATCCTTAAAATGCCTACTAAGATATATTTGTACATTATTGGCATATATATGGATGCGACTATGCTTGATAACACTACATGGTAAGTCATTCATGTACAAACTGAAAAGAAATGGACCAAGGATTGAACCTTGAGGAACGCCGAAGTGAAGATCAGCACGATTAGAGAATTTTACTATTTGGTTTCGGTTAGGAATGAAGTTAGCAATGTATTTAAGTGCTGAAGACGAAAAACTGTACGATCTGCCTAATTTTAAAAGTAGTTTAGAGTGAGTAACTGAATCGATTGCTCTACTAAAGTCGAAAAGAACAAGTACAGTAAGATGGTCATTATCTAGAGCTTTATATATATCTGTTGTTACATTGAGCTTTTATAGAATGTCATTCTCTGGAATTATATTAAAAATAATTCTTAGCATTCGTAAAAAATAAATTTATTTATTTTTTTACGAAGTTTTTTCCTGCCCTTATGGCTTATGCTATGGTCTCTGCGAGGTCGCAACCGTCCATTCAACCTTATTACCTTAAATGCAAAATGTCAATTGAATGGAGGAAAATCACGAAATTGGTGATAAATTACCTCGCCATAAGTCCAGGAAGCTCCGTTCACTTTGAATAAAATATCCGCTGGGTTATCGCTTAAATGCAGGCTGCTTAGATTGGTTATGGTCCTTATCAGATTTCTTCCAAAGTAACCAGTACGATGGGAAAACCAGCATTTAGCATGGATAAAGAACAAGACTACTTCTCAGTTGAATGATACCTTTCTTGAGAAAAACATGGTTTATGGAAATATCGAAAGGAAACGCCAATAAATAATTGTTGCAGAACAGATTCCCAACGTTTGAATTATATTCACAAATTTTCTGTATTACGATAAACCGCAAGGCACTAAATTTGTCATGGAGGCATTTCGTCAGCAGTTTTAGATTACCCAGATTTGTGGAAAACCTTGGGTGTTTTAGACAGTCGTGGTATAATTCTCCGTGCGCATAAATGCTTATCAGTGAAGCATTTCAAAGGGCCGGCTTGTGCTGTCGTAATCTAAAGCAGGCACAGAAATCAATCCAAAACAATTTCATAGCTTTATGTAAAACAAATTGAAATTGTTTACATGTTTCTGGTTACTTTAGTGTTTCCCGCCAGCCGTTCCTTCGCGGACGGTAGTTTCCTTTCACTTTCTAACCTAAAATCTTTCATGCGTAACAGGAAAAAATCACCTGAGAGCAGCTCATAAGTGGTGGAAGCAGTAAACGAAAAAATAACCTGTGCTACGCTGCTGGAAATACTACAGCCGGTCGGCAGATTCTTCTCTGATTGCAGAGATAGAACAGATACCAAACATAAAATCTAATCAGAAGCTTTTTCTTATATGATAAAGCTAAGGGTTGGTTTCGGATAGATCTATGTATTCATCAAAATCAGCCATCGTTTCAAAGTGGGAGCCTTCCTGCAGCTTTTGTTATGGTGTACCCACTCTTCGTTCTGACTTTTGGTGTTTATCGTCTTTTGCATGCAAGCGCATAAAGTTGCGCAATCCTCTTATTAGGTACTTGTTTTGTTACATGTCTTTTTTCTCGTATTTTCTTGTAAATTCATGTACCTGCTGCTATTCGCGCTTAACATGACTTTGATCATGAATAAACTTCTGCTGCATGGGTTTGATAATGCGCCACGTAATGCTTGATTAACTTTAAGTAATCTCATGGCGATCTACGATACTGCGGGACGGAATTATGAATTTAAAATTTGGGCTTAGGAAGATATATTCTGCGTCTACTTAAAAATTCTTTTATCAATTTAAAAATAAACGAATCCGGAATGCGTTGCAGATTTTAAGATTTCTTATTTATTTTGAATTCTTTGTTACAATACTATGAGCTTTTCATTTTGAAAGCATAACTTCTCACCATATTTCACTGCATTCAAGTACCTGAATAGTACCTGAATAGTGCTGATTTGAGTAAAATAAATAACTTTAAAAATATCTTACATATTAGCTGCTTCAGAAAGCGCCTTACAAATGTTGTGTCTGACAATATGGTAATAGAGGATAACTACTCTGGCTACAAGTTTACTTTTACTTTTATATTGTAATGTACGAAGAATGAAGGGACACGGATGAGAATATGACCAAGAGTACGGATAGATGAAGTGGATAGCATCCCAGCAGGAAGTCAGGTAAAGTATTGCTCCTAGAAGTACAAACCGAATTGATGAATATTTCGCAATTTTCAATCCAAAACAAGGAAAACCATTACTTGGTTAAAATTGTTCAAGAAGCCATTACCAGGTGCATTACATTCTCTCAATAGTAATGCAAAAATGTAATTCGTTAGGGAGATCATGTTCCAACGAATTATCTGTGATAGAGCTTTTTTTAAAACAAGCACGCACTTTGACTTCAGATTCAGTTTGTCTTAATTTTTGATTACGTGTTTTGTCAAAAAGGCGTTTTAAATTGGAGAAATCTATTAATTACTGCTAAATGAAAAATAACCATTTCTGTTTTAAATGCCAACCGTGTACCACTTAAACTAAATTCAAAACATAGCATAGGGTCTTTGTGTACCATAAGTTTACATTATCTACCAATAGTTTACATTTTCTACATAGTCTTTGCATTGTTTACCCTGGAGTGCAGACAATGCAAATCTACGGATAAATGCAAATCAATGCAAGTAACAGATTCACTCTTCTTCTATTATCCAGGGTGCTTGGCATAAAAGCTTTAAACTTCCCCAATATGGATGGTACCGACAAGGTAAAGAAGAAATTCCATGGAAGGAATGGGTTGAATCCCCAAACATTTCAACCCTGTTTTATTTTGTCCTAGAATAAATAAGCTGCTCTTCGACATTTCAGCCTTCAATATAGGTGCCTAGATGGCTATTCACTCCATTCATTGTATTGTAATATAATAAGTCTCAATGTCATAAATGTTTAATTTCCCTCCACTCCAGTCTCGAAACCTTTTGGTTTGAGAAACAATAGTTTCAATCAAGAAAGGAAACTTTTTCATGACACGGGAAGGGACGTTTTTTGCTTTTACTTATTTTCTACTAAATATATGGAAGTGGAAGTACTAGTACAGGGTGTTACAATAGTTTGGACAGATGATAAATGTGAACGGATCTTAAACGTCAATTGTTTTTTGAGGTTAGTTTTTTGTTTTGAGATCTTCAGTCATTTACAAATTGAATCATGGAAAAGTTGAACATTGAACAACGTACTAAAGTTATTGAAGCCTATTACGAAAATGGACGTTCAAACAAAAGTGAATTTTGCACTCTTCGTGATTTTTTCAGCCCTCATAATCCATTGAAGTAGCCATTGAACTTCAACAAGCAGAATTGCAGAATATGGGCTAATGAAAATCCAAGGGCAATTTTAGAAACACCAATGCATCCACAAAAAATTACTGTGTGGTGTGCATTCTTTGCTGGAGGAAACATTGGACCTTTTTTTTTTGAAAATGATGTTGGGAATTTGTTCACAGGGAATTTCAGTAATTTTCAGTAATTTATTCAGAAAATATGCTGTGTACACAAGAATAAACAGTTTCTTTTGTAAGTACACTAATATGCAAGGAGAATCACTACTAACTAACAATAAATAATTATAAATATACAATAGACTAACAATAAATAATTTAAGCTAAATCTACAGACAATTTAAGATTAAATAAAAAAGGAACGAGACAAGAAAAAGAAAAAAAATGAAAACAATTAAGCTATAAGCTAAATACACTAAGTCAAAAGGATAATGAAAACACCATGCATCTGATCTAAATAAAAAGTTTATACGTTATGGACCACCAACAAACGCTTGAACTCGCCAACAGTAGAAGCACCACGGACGGACTGAGGGAGACAATTCCACAAACGTGGAGCCTGAACAAGGAACTAGAATTCACATGCTGTTGTTCTATATCGAGGAATCAAAAACTGCCTATCACGTGTGGACCTCAAGTAGATGAACTCCTCATATAAATAGGCCGGTTGTTTGGAAGTAATTAATTTATAAAAAAATATTAGTATCTTGTGCCTTAAGTAGGTATCCATCGAGCATCCCAGTAGTGTTAATTTAAATTCAGAAATATGATCAAACCTTCTCAATAAATAAACAAACCGCACACAGTCATTAAATGCTGGAATGGCGAGCACTACCGCGCAATCTTAAACAACTTTTTGTGGTCAATATTGGAAGATTATGACATCGATGGTATGTGGTTTCAACAAGATGGCGCCACATGCCATACAGCCCACGATACAATGACTCTCCTGCATGAGAGGTTTCCTGGGCGCATAATCTCCTGAAGCAGTGAAGCCAGTTGGCCACCGAGATCTTGCGATTTGGCACCGTTAGACTTCTTTCTTTAGGGCCATCTGAAGAGTAAAGCCTATGTCAACAAGCCAACCACCATACAGCAACTCAAGGACGAGATTTCACGGCGCATTGTTGAAATTGAGGAGCAATTATGCTGAGATGTTATAAAAAATGGTGATATGCGGATCGGCGTGTGCCGCCGGAGTCGTCGCGGACGTTATCTTTCACACTTAATTGTAATGGGTCGAATAACATGTTTCATTCTTCATTTTTGTAAATCAGTGATTTTTAATTAACGTTTAACATCAACCCGTCTTATTGTAACACCCTTTATAATTAACTTACAATGGAGCAGTAGGAATCGAGGATTATTTTTAAAACTTAATCTCCCAATTTTGGGTGAAGTAGAATCATGAATGACTTTCTCCAGCTCCATGAACTCCCTAGAAACGATTACATCTTCCTCTTCCCTATGCATGGCGGTTAATGTGATGGGCTAGGCAGTACGAATTGTTTTTAAACGATAAAAATCATATTAATGATAATACCCAAATGGTATGCACAGTTTCTGAATTGAGATCTGTAAGCGAAATCCAGACACTGCAAGCGGTATAGAAATCGAAAAAATCGCGAATTCTAGAATATTTTTACAAAATAGTTGTGTATATGGTTTTTAGTCTCATAATTGTATCACTGAGACTCAAGAACGGAAAAACGCGACAGTAATAAAACTACGTACTGTCACAAAATTATTGGATTTAAAACATGCGAAAACAAGTTGTAATAATAAAAATGTAACAACAGAACTAAAACACCACTTTTGTTACCTCTACATAGAAGTGATTATGGCATCCGAAAATGTTCTGAAAAAATTCCGTAACCATGGAATAGTTAAAGTGCTGCAATATTTTACATTTTAGCATTTTCATCAGTTCATTTTCGATCGAGCTAGAACTGATTCGAGTAAAGAAGTTTTAAACATGAATTCTTCCGATCAAAATATAGGGGACTTATTAGAGATCGAAGGGCCACCGCTTCCAAATGCGTAGAGGTTAAGAACGTAGTTACAATATTTAATTCTCTAGGATCGGGGGATTTGTCCGCATTTAATCGATGTAGAGGAACCTTTTCCCATCAACAAGGAACTGCAGCCTACCACCAGTGATGGTCCGGTTGATGCGAGTTTAGCTTCGCCATCTTTATAGGGACTGAATACATCCCACAGGCCACAACCCACTTCAGGTGATTTCGGATATTCAGTTGGTGCCAACGGATGTGAATATCCAGGAAATTTGTCTCCTGGTAGTAAAAGGATGGCGTACTGGCAAGCAACTCTACACAACTCGAGATGGGATCAATGTAAGCCTTCTCGTCAACTGCATCGTTAAGGTGATCCAAAAATGAGTTTAATGTTTGAAATAATTAAGTGTTCTTATTGGTGCTTCTCTACTTGCTCTCCAAATGAGTCTCTGATGTATTTCTGCTAATCTACGGAATTAAATATATTTTGAATATTATTATTTAGAAGTGGAAGTTGAATTTCATTGCTATATCATTGCTTCAAATGCGAAAAGAGCGATCTTTTAATGGATCAAGCATTTTTCTGTTCTTTTCCGCACAAAATACCGTACATGTTGAATTTCTAATAACTGTTTCTCAACCTTCCGGCGTGTTTTTAAGTTTTTCTGCAAACAGTTAATGACGTCGGTAGGAACGGCATTGTATGAACCATTGGAGCCTTCTAGCTGACGTAAGTAAGCTTTAAACTTATGCGAAGCTACAATTTCCCGCAAATTAGTTCTTTTAGCTCATTAAAAGTGGGTGGTCACTCGGGAAACCACTCCTTTTTTTGCATCTATTAATACATACCTATAGGGACCCATAATTCTTTATTGCTCCGGGAAAATTTTAATATTTCGATATTGGTTACATATGAAAAATACTTTCCTTATTCTGATTTTAAAATCCATGGTTCACCGAGTCCGTTGTACTATTAGGAGTGCATAAAGTTTTGAGTTTTCTTTTAAGCCGAGGAGTGAAACATCTGTTATTCTACAGACATTTTTAAGTTAAATGCAAAAAATGTTAATAAAAATATACCTTTTTTATGAAGAAATTAAATTATCTCTGGAACTTGTGCGAGGATTTTTTTCTTGACCCTGTGAAACTGAGTCAAATTTTACGCTTTTAAGACAAGTTTGCCTCGCTTAAAGCTTTCTTTTGGAAAGCTAAGTCTTCCAAACAGGGGCAGCATGTTGGTTTGCAAGTCCGAGTGCAGAAGTTCCTGTTTTAGTGGGAAGAAGAAAAACAAGCCACGCAAAAAGATATTATTTTGTTTTGTACAATTATATGATCCATATTATCCTAAAATAACACGAAGTTCTCAATAAGTGCTTTATTTATAAATCATAAAATAAGATAGGTAAAACTGGGCTTCTATACTTCGTCAGCAACCCATGTACTACTACATATCTTAAAGCGTTCATAAAAGACAGTTTATATGTTAGTGTCCAAGGCCAGTTCATGGCTTGTGGTTTCGAAGGTTTTGTATGTAAATTCTGATTTTTAGTATTGCGATGACGTACGGGAGTTCTTCAGTACTTTGGTGCTGTGCTCAACATTTTTGTTATACAAACAGTGTCGAAAAGTTGTATTGCTGTCGTTTTTCTGACAGCAACAGGATCAACATGGAGAGGCAACACGATCAAAAAAATTTGCTCTGAATATACAAGCAGAACAAGCAGCCCTACTAAACTCTTCTTCTGAAGAACCCACCAGAAGAAATCATTACTAATAATTACCTGAACAAATCTTCTCACTTCCTTCTCAGTCGCCTTGTTTCAACGGTGTTTCTTAGTCTTGGGCTTTCGTCCAAGATTATCGACACTTCCTTCGCATTCCAATCTATTTTGGATCCACGATCTATGAATCTCTACTAGATTCATCTCCAGTTTTCAACTGAAGTATTACACTTTCATTTCTCACTCTGACTTAGGACCACAACTAGAATTACCTTGAGTCTTCGATTGAGACATTATCTTCCTCTTCTCCACTTTGCCTTAGGTCCACACAATTAAAGCAGAGAATCCTCTCAGGTTCAGTAACAAGATGCTATTCTCTGATTTCCACTTCTCAACCAAGCCAAAGACCGATCTCAGGACCGCGGCTGAGATCAAAATGTATGATGGTTCTTCGGGCGGGACATTTTTTAACACTTCCTTCTCTCGGGTCTGCCACCGAAATATTCGTCTTTTCTCGAGTCTGGATTTCCCGAATAAGATGCATACCCGCAGAAATACATCAGCTGCAGCATTGGAACTCAGATCCCGGTCTTGTTTTAAACGCAGATTAACAAATAACCCACCTGGTTTGCTTATCTATATTTCCGGTGATTTAAAACTCAAGAAGAACTACTGGAGTAAGCCATTATACTACCAGTATTTCTGCGTAATTTCTTGGGATATTGTCAAAATCTGGTCAGCTGAATACATTTCATATCCAGCGGCTGTATATTTTACCCTAGATAATTGTAATTTATAAATACGTTGTTTAGGAGGAGATACAAAACGCTAATTCCATCCCTCCAAATAATCAAAAGGGTAAGGTCGTGGCTACATTAGAGCCGAACAGGACGAGACCGGACCGGGCAAGACAAAGGCGTATAATGCTATTAGTGTGGATATATTTCGGCCTGACCAGACCAAATCAGGCCGGACTGAATAATTTCTAATCAACTTGGTTTGACTTTTCCAGCCAAAAACTATCGGAAACGACAGTTCAGCCTAGTTTACTTTAAAAGAATGTGCAGTAAGTGGGAAAGCTACATAATGGAGTACGTTTAAATACTTTACATCACTGATGTCAACAGATATGAGCGAGGACAAATCAGGTTTTATTCGGCTGCAATGTAGTCACATTCCTTATATCCCAACATCTCTATATTTCTGGTATCGTTGGAATGTCCACGCAGAATGAGTAAAATTGGTCCATCTTTTGAAGTTTTTGTAAAATGTAAAAGAATGGTTGAACCATTTTGTGAATATGGGAATTTGTAGCTACCCAGATAAGTGGCATGAAGATTTGGAATCAGGCGGAGGGTGTTTCTTCAAAGTAGGTTTTAATTTCTCCTGGAAAATATGGAATGCGAAGGAGCAAAATTCCCACCCGCGCTCATACAGTTGATAACGGTTATAAGAGAGTCTCATTCCGCAGATGCCATGGCCATAATTTCTGGTTGTTTGCTTTTGACTGTATGTAAATAGTCCAGTTTCATCCACATTCAAAATTCGAAATGCTGAAAAATAATATTTTCATATTTTTATGAGTAAAACCTTTGGTTCTATCAAAATATGTGTCGGTTGGTATACATATATGTACTTATTATTTTTGTGTCTTCTACAAAAGGCATACAACCAGTCCTTATCAGCACATTCTTTAATAAATTTAGGAATGTTATTTCGCTAAGGAAAGAATACCATTTCGGGTTAGACCCCACAAGCGAACTCCATTTCCATTAAATATTCAACAAGCTCATTTCCATTTGATAAAGGACTGGTTTGGAAACGTAAGCCAGCAGTCGATAAAACCTCATAAATAGATTTCTCTCTTTTGGCCATTCGCTGTAGAGTGGAATGTAGAACTCCAAATGTCTTCGTCACTAAGGACATACCCATGTTCCCATTTCTCACTAATTTTATTGCTTTTGTCATCAGTTCCGAATCCAATTTTCGTACCTTTTCATCTCTTTTAGCATGTCCTAAAATGATCTATAAATATGAAAAATTAATGGACGGGTAATTTGGTATACTAGGCCTCATTATCCGTCTTCTGGTATACCACATTGCACTCGGTCAATCTAAATCTAAATAAAAAAAATCAAGTGCTAATCATGAACTTCTCATTCCATTTTACGTTTTAATATTCTAAACATAAAGAATTTTACCTTAGAAAGCTGAACAGGCTATACCACTTTATCCGAACTTACTCTTTTACGTTAGAAAGATTTTGAAATGCGTTTTCCTTACTTATAGTGAAATTGCTTGGACAGAAGTTTCGTTTTTGTAGCGTTTGAAAATCCAGGTCCAATTCTATCAGCATACAGTCAGATGATATTCTATTTACTTCTATCTAATGGAATAATGTTAAGGAAGACTATACAAACGCCGTTGAATGATTTTTACATCACAAGTGGAAGTCCAACTACCGTCGGAGTCACCAACAATTTCACCAAATTTATCTTTTGATGGTGCTTCTTTTCTTTCATTCTTTCATCAAATATATCCAAAGAATCATCTCTTCATCCCGGCTGTAAGTTATAAACAAAAAGAAAATATCAGGAAGAATAAATCATTAAAGTTACAATTTTTTGGACGTTTTTTAGTGGAAAATTTCAGGAACAAATAAAATAACAAAAAAAAATAGAAATAAACAAAATTCATTTAGCGAATTGTTTTTGCAATTTCACTCCCACAAAATTTGCAATGGAACGACAAGAAATATATTTTTCCGCATTATTTCACAGAAAATTGAAAATTAATTGCACCCTTTAGAATATCTCTTCAATATAGACCTCTTTGATTTCACACCCTTCATAGGGCTCGTTCTTTTAAAAATGGCATACCTATAATTGTAAAAGAGGAAGAGTTGTGGAAATAGAATTTGGAATTTGTCGCTCCTTTAAAAAAAATGCACTATAGAGCAGCATTGCAAGGAAGCCGTAGAAAGTTGACGCAACCAATTCAGCTGGAATAGAAATAAATGAAACAAATTTTCAGTTAAAAAAGAT
>QYTT01094262.1:0-11189 GCA_006980735.1 Dasypogon diadema
TCGTATTGATGGATATGGCGACTTTGGGAACGGTAAAAGAACCACTGAGCTTGCGAAAACTGTACTGGTATTCATGGTACGAAGTCTTTGCGGCAAATTTAAGCATATTTTAAATTATGTAGCTTGCCCTCCTAAAACCTGTGGTAAAACAGTACAAAAAGAGGTATTAAAATGCTTAGACATATGTCAAAACATAGGACTAAGTGTTAAAGTCATTACCTGTGACCAAGGTCCACTTAATCGAAAGGTGTATAATATGTTTGGCGTTTCGGAAATGTATCCTAGTTTTGAATACAACGGAAAAAACATTCATACCTGCTTTGATATACCGCATTTGTTTAAAACGTTTCGAAACCGGTTAATTCTTAGCGATATCACTACTCCAGATGGAATAATTAGTTGAGAAGTGGTGAAATTTTTGTACAATACAGAAAAGGAAAATAATACAAAAGTGTGCCCAAAATTGTCCTACAACCATATATCCCACAGATTTTGAAAAGATGAGTGTTTGGCTTGCTGTGCAAGTAATAAGTCATAGCGTTGCCGCTGGAATAGAAACTCTTTTGCTTTTAAATAAATTTCCAGTTGATCTAGTTGAAAAAGCTAAAGCAACAGCCGTTTGTTTTAAAAAAATGAATAAGCTATATGACATATTAAATGGAAAACCTCCTTTGAAAAGGAATTCCGATAGTTTTGATTTTTTGAAGGAAATGAAAATATATATTTCTCAAATGAAATCCGTCAAATCTGGTTTATATACTTACTGTTTTAAAGGACTCATAATGTCTATTAATTCAATTATTGAGGTCTCTTTGTCAATTTTTGCAACTTATGAGGACGTATTTTTAATTTATGTGTTTAAATTCAATCAAGATCCTGCGGAAAACTTTTTTTCTTTAATAAGGGCTCGGAATGCCAATAAAAATAACCCGAGTCTTTTTGAATTTAATCATTTGGCTGCAAAAATTGTGACACTTAAATTACTATTTACGTCACGGTATCAAAATTGTGAACAGGATAATGACGAATATTTTGACCTTGATTGGAATGTAGCTCTCCAAAGCTCAAATTCTAATACTGATAATAATCTACATAACGAAATTCAAAAAGCTGAAATAATTGATACTTATGAAGAAGAGAATAATTTGAATTCTGTTCTTCTCTCTGACGGTTCTGAGGAATTAAATAAATCTATTACAGATGCTGCAATACGCTACTTTGCAGGATGCTGTTATTTTAACTTACAAAAAAACTTAATGTCCCTTGCATTAAGTGTTGCAACGAGATGATAGCTATATTATCTTCATCTGAAATTGAATCTGAACTCTTAATTAGAAAAAGATTGTATGACACTTGCGCAGATGAAACAGCTCTTATAAACCGCTCAGATAATTTTTTTGAAATTTGTAAGGCGCATATAAAAATATTTCAAGGAATTATAAAGGAAGATCCATGTATGATCAATATAAAGTCGACCATTTTTTCAAAGTGTGTAGAGCAAACTGAAATTTTCAAATTCATGGTTCGACAAAAGCAATTCATGTTGTGAACATAGATTGAAAGTGCTTGACATAATGTTGTTGGTTCTTATAAGGAAAAACTGTATATGGATGAGGGATGCTTATAGAGCAAAGAAGAAAGAGAAAGATAATGAAGTTAAAGAACGAAAAAAGAAAAATAGAATAGGACGTGAAAAAAAGTTGGGTAGTTATAAAAACAAAAAAAATGAGAAATTTATTAAACGAATAATAAACATTTTCATCCAGTTTTTGAAATAAAAAATGAATCGTTTAAATCGACCAAGCAGCACAAAATTATTTTGAGGGATTCCCCTAATTCGTCATCATCAAACCCAACTTCATTCAATATCAGAAGGTAAACAAATCCTCTGCCAAAACAATTCTATTCTTCCGTTCTGAAGAACCAAATAATTGCATAGGCATACATACTACAGATCACACTATCGCGTAGTTACCAGAAATACAATACTAACAGAGCAAGAGCAAAAAATGCGTATAAAAGTTATAAACGTTACGCATTATATTGTTATATGTGCTTTTGTTGGGTGGTTGTCTTCAATTCCCAACAAACTTGTTGAGCTTTTTGTTGGCTCTTAATAGTTGGCTGTTGCAAGTTCATGGGAGCAGATTTGTTCTTCACCATTCTTTATCTGGATGTTATTTGTTTGTGTTACTAGTTAAGTGGCTAATTTGTGAATTATGCCTGAGATCTAAGATTCTAAATACAATAAGTTATGTAGGATAATTGTTATCACTTATCAGTTTCAACAACTCTTGCTTCCTTGCGAATTAGCGAACAGGTATTTTTATCTTTAAAAGTGTGTCCAGAAAAAGACTTTAATGCTTTAATGTTGTTTCATGTACACTTCTTTGAAGAAAAACGGTTAAATATCTCGAAAGAAAAGGACAGTAAAAATTTCCGGCAGTATAAAACTTAACTCCATCCAAACGACAAGGATCTACATATTTTTTCTTTGGTAGATACTTCTATACCTACCCATTAAGAATTAAAATAAAAAACCAAGCCAAGTGCAAGCCGTACTTGCTTAATTAATGCTTTGTACAATAAAGTTTATGTATGAAGTGCATTTCGGACACTTCGGTCAACTTCGGCTAAGCTAGCATATTCCTCCGCTCACATTCGCCCGCCCCCGGAGCCGTTGCCCCACCCTCACACCAAGCATCAAACGAAAAATAAAGTTTATTTTTCAAAGGTTTCTGGTTAATTATAAAGCAGGTATTTTTTGTAATTTGATGATGACAATTTTTATTGAAAGTAGACTTATTGCTTTTCTTTCGGATTTCTTCCTCGGACAGGGATTTTTTCTGTTTTGGAAATTTTTGTTAAAGAAAATTGAAACAAAAAAACAAATGTTATATTTTTGATATGTCCATTTCATCACCCTTCGTTTGATACTCCACCGCTATAACCTTGGACAAACTTTTTTCACTTCAGATTTCATCCCCCGAAAACAACATCCAAAATCAAATATCCAGATTTTAAAACTTCTCGTCGGGCTATCAATTTCTATTTTTGTGCCAAATTACAAATTTATACGTCAAATAGTGTCGACAAAAAACGTCTGTGACAGACGGATAGACAGACATCGAAGTGATTTCATAAGCGTTCCGTTTTGACAATTTTGGCACGGAACATTAAAATGGGAAAACTATCCTTATCGGCCCTAAAAAATTTTTCGTTGAAAAAATTAATCCTATTTTTAACGACAAATTGAAAGCTTTCTTTGAAAAATAGCGCTTAATTCAAAAAGCTATGATGAGTGTTTTATGCTGGGGGGAAGCTGGAGGCTTATCTCCGCAGCATAGGACGGCGAGTGCTTGCTTCCGTAGCGAAGTTCGCCTGCCCTGACTTTCTTTGTAAAAATAAAACTCCTGGATGATCTTCCCACTTTTATTCACTATTTTACTTCACAAGTTTATAACAAGTTAAGATGTTTAAGCAACAAAGGCAAACGAGACTCAAGAGGAGTTGAAGACTCCTCTAATTTAAACTCGGTTTGCCCGAACAAGTTCAATAATGGACTGCCCTGATCGAAATTTGACCCCTGCTTTTATTTGATTTTCCTCGATCTACCCCCAAATTCATTACCTAAGGAAAAATATTACAGCAGCACTTAAAGAGTGCATTACGTTAATTGCCGGTCATTTGCCTGGCTCTATGCATCATGGCACGAGACCGGAGATCGAGTGTCATATGCTCACAAACCCTGCAATGATGACCGGACAATTTGTGCGTTGATTGAATTGGGTGACTTCCTTCATAAGAGGTCAATAATTTATGCGACAGCGATTTTTGTCTTAAGTCGTGTAACTTTTTAGGAATTATTTGCGGTTGCATGACAAGGGTTATTTTCCTTACAGAGGAAAATGTTAAGGATGAGAATTTATGACTCTGGGGCTAGTTTTTGGAGGAAATGTGGAAATCGTTAGAAATATGCTAACAGGGGTTATTCTTAGAAGCAATGAGAGCATCCAGGACTCATTACATGAGTACAACCAGAGATATAAATTTTTAAGACTAAAACTACCGATGTCCCCCCTCTAATTCGATACAAATATTCCGAATCAATTTTTCAGTATGTTTTTGTTAGCGTACGTTTTTTCGCAGAGCATTTATTTCACATGCAATTATTGCTACTTCAATACGATCTAAAATTATTTTGTTTATGGCAATATTTTTTCAAAGCATTTATTTGACAAATAAATATAAATGTCGAAAAATCATCATAGTAAAATTGTGATCAATTGAAGCCAAATTATGAGTTATAAACATTTACCGTGTATAATCATAACTCAATGCAAAATATAGACTATAGCAGTCTGGATTTTTTAAATTAAACTGCATACTTACAGATTATATACATCAGATAATTGTCCGTTTACTACTGTTGATTGCATTTCTCGTTCTGATGAAAGACCAGACTTTTTGCAAACCATTGTTATCAATTTCATTTTAACTCTGGCGTTGGTGATTGTCAGCAAGGTATAACAACTGCATTTAACTATTAATAAGCACCTCCTTAACCCTTGTAGGAAATTCGAATTCTTACTTTTTACAAAGTCATCAAAGTATAGTATACGCACATTTTTTACTTTTGTACAAAAAGCGTTTCATAATTTACAAGATCCAGATCTGTAGGCAAGAAAACGATCGGGATCTTATTGGAATTAGTTTTATACTTTGGCAGAACCGGTAATCATTGACAAGTTGACAGCTGCTAATTCTAAGCCGTTAGTATATTATCCTGTAGGTAATAACTTACAATATTTCAAACGCAGAAATTTTACTTGCTTTTTTTGTTCCTTACAATCTAATCTATTATACAGGTTTTCTCACTTTTAAGACCAATCTTCGAGTTTGACAACAAGTGGTACCCTTACCTAGGATTAGAAAAAAGTACCTATATGTGAGAGAAAGTACTAATTTCCAGATCTTTAAAGATCCAGATCCAAGATCTGCATAAAGATCGGGATCTTTTATTATTGTTACAATCACGTGTCTAAGTGAGATCTTGTGCAAAAAACACAGCTATTTTTGCAGTAAAAGGATAAAATTGCCCTAGGGTTTTGGGTTAATTTAACCCAATTTACGTTAAGGAGTTATTCTTTTGTATAAACACTGAAGCACCGTTATCTAGAAGGCATAAAAATATATGTTGTATTTATTTCTTTTCTCATCCTTATGAACTTGATTTCTTTTTTTATTCCCCAGATAATATTTTGTTTTTAATAAATCTGAAGCGAATATAGTTCGCTGTGAAAAAATTGCATGCGAAAGTATTCTCCAGAATCAAAATGATTTTCGAAAAAGTGGAGGTGGAAAATTACATGCGGAAAAACTCTCCGCGAAAAGAAATCTGCAAATAAAATACAGCGAAAAAATTTACTCGAAATGTTTGTGGCGAAATAAAGGAGGGGGGAGGGGAGGGGCGAAGGCAAACTACCAATTTGTACGGTTTACTCAGCGTCTTATTTCTATCTCTGTTTTAGGCAGCTCCTTAGTTTTAGTGTAAAACTTTCTTCTACCGAGCGAAACTTGTTATTTTTCCAAACTTCAAAGTAGCATAGCTTCTCCAAAAATCTTGCATACAAATTTTATTCTAGTAATATGCAACAAATTTGTGGAATCTCATCAACATCGGTAATGGTCGCGTCAGAGCTTTGGTCGAACGGTAGGGAAATGATCCTAGTCTATTCTAGCTACTCTAGCTGAGGGGAAATTAAGCACTAATTTAATCTAGATCCTTCTGATGAATCAGAGCGCACGATCTGCAGACATGTAGAGCTGAAGATTTGTTCGTTTTTGACATGGATACAATTTTATAATAAACCGTAATTTTGGAAATAAATTCAAACTTACTCTTCCAGCGTTGCGATTTTTCTGAGCACTCGTGTATATTGATTCCACCGGTTCGTAGCCTGGACCCACTGTTGGAATAAAGAACATCTTATAGCTTTGTGCAAACGCTCTTAGGTATGACCAATTTTTCCAAGTACTTGCAAAAGTGGCCCCATTACTTGGTATACTGGGGTAGAAACCATTAAAACAAATACGCCGCATTAATTCGGCATCACCTTTCGTTCTAGAAGATAAGAATTAATCTACTATTGGAAAATTAAGAGATAAATCTATTTCACTTTATATGTCCTATTAAGACAGCCTTTGCTGCTCTTGTTTCTAAAGATTTACTTTTGGTGCAGAAGAATTTATCGTACGGCTCTAGTCTGTATGCATTTTGTATGTAAACTAAAGGAATGGATTCGTTCCTTGATATTGAAAACACCTTATAAAGTCCTTTGGATTCCTCGTATTTTTTAAGCCAGTTCAAATAGTCAACCACAGCTGCTGTGCTTTGATTCTGTTGTAAAATAAATTCGGTCGCAACTGATAGCTCGTGTTTTTCGGCTATGTTTAAAATGTCCTCAAACAAATCTTCAGTTAGTCTCAAAGTTTTCGCTACTATAATGACACCAATTCCACACTGCTTTATTTTTTCGAAGTGACTATCAAGTATGCTATATGACAGGAGATACTCTCCAAGCAGCGGGTAGTACCGAGTGTTAGGCCCCCTCATATACCGGCGCCATCCACGTTTAGATTTGGGTCTGACACCCTGCGGAGGAATTGTCCAGTTTATGTAAGTGGTGTAAAATATGTGGACATGCCGAGTAACTTCACTAACTATTGTTGACCTCACTTGCACTTCAAAGACTTCATTTCTACTTTCGGTTAAATATTGAATTTTTTCTTTGATTACACGCACTTTATAGTCATGCTCATTAAATTTCTCGACCACGATTTCAGTATGAGGTTTTGGGTATTCTTTTCGTTGGACACTGCTTGTGGAAATGTTGGGCTCACCAGGTTTATGTCCGATCTGCACCAAAATCACAGTTAACGCAATTAGAGCTACGACAAACGACAAAAGAAGAAACTTATATTTGTAGCGAGTTTTCATGTACCTCATCAGCGTCATTTTATTGCACCTGCAGCATCAGATGAAAGTGACAGTTGCTAAGGTTGCGGTGCGCATGTTTTGTTATGGGATGCTGTTTATGTTTGGCTACGAAATCGATTATACTTTCACTTTAGCACGTGATTTGGATTTGTTAAAGTGGGGATGATAAAATTGTTCCTAGATATTTGTTCAAATGTTTGACGGACTCAGGAAGACAATTCCACAAACGTGGAGCCTGAACAAGTAACGAAAATTCACATGCTGTTGTTCTACATCGAAGAATCAAAAACTGCCTATCACGTGTGGACCTCAAGTATATGAACTCTTCATATAAATAGGCCGGTTGTTTAGTAGTAATTAATTTATAAAAAAAATATTAGTATCCTGTGCCTTAAGTAAGTATCCATCGAGCGTCTCAGCAATGTTAATTTAAATTCTGAAATATTATCAAACCTTCTCAATAAATAAACAAATCGCACACAGTCATTAAAAGCTATTTCTAGTTTGCGCTTACAAACAGAGTCAAGTTTCGGAAAAATGGAGGAGTAGTATGTGAAATGAGGAATAAGGAACACCATCACAAGCCATAAACGAAACTGCAAGGGCAGCACGTCAGCAAACAGCCACAGCCCACGCAGGCCAGCATAAATTCTGCTAAGTTTAGCTTTAATCTGATCATAGCAAGTCAGCTTATGATTTAAAATGACTCCCAAGATAGAGACCTTGTTTTCATATGCTAGAACGGTGTTATCTAGTATTATTTCTGTGACTTCGCTGGATTCAGCAATAGCCGATTTGCCCTTGACCACTCATTAATCCTACAGAGATCCTCATTAAGTTTCCGTGTACCGTATGCAATCCCGTTCGGAGGTACAGAAAAATACAATTGAACATCATCCGCATAGGGATCAGCTTTGGCGAAACGGACCGATGAAGGAAGATCATTGATGTATAAACTGAAAAGCAATGGGCCAAGAATAGATCCTTGTGGAACTCCACTTAGCAACGGACATTTTAACCAGCTGGTGGCGATTATTCAAAAAGCTTTTTATTATGTTGATTGCAGAACTTTCAAAGAAAAATTACTGTGTAATTTTTCAAGCACAATGTAAGTACATTGAAAATGTTGTAATGAGGGAAGTGATGAGAATCGTATATATCGGATGGCCGAACGCATTTTTTTTAAAAATTCGGATACTTAACTTTTAAAGCTTTTAGGGGTGAATGCTATTCTCCCTTGGAGTAGTGATAAAATATATTCCATAGAGAGCCAGCGTATGACAAGTAAAATTGAGTGCATCATCTTAAATATCGACGTGGTTATTTTTCAAGACAAGGAAATGCTGATCTAGATGGGCCGTTAAGAGTTAAGCTTGTGTTATTTTTATATTCTAAAATTTAGCTTTAGAGGTGCTTATAAGAACGAAGAACCATAGATTAGAAAACCGTAAGTTTGTGCTAGTCTGGTGGTGTAGTACTTTGGCCAAAATTACAAAATATTCCTAGAAACATCAGCATGTGCTAACAGACTAAACACTACTCATTAATTATTTACAACTATCAAGTACCGCAGTAGTCTTGCGTAGTAGTCTAACGCAGCAGCTAAAATTTTCACGAATTTAAAAGATAAAAGACAAAAACGAAAAATAGTAACGAAGGTTACTATTTGTGTATCTGGAATCTGAGATAAAAACAAAAATTTACCATTGAAAATGGTTTTATTATTTTTCAAAACATTCTCCGCGATGAAGGATTTTGCATACGTTTCAACCAATTTTGAGCATGGCTTTGTACAAATCGACAAGAGCCTTCTTTTGAGCGATTGTCAAATTATGTGGAATCCAAATCTAATGATTGACTAAACGTTCATGTAAAATCTTGGGTATGCTTATCATACTAATGCCTAGGCATGCATCAATTTCACGGTATATCTTCTTCTTCGGTCTTCTTTAAATAAAACCGTGAGCGAATGACCGCCACAATTAAATTCCCAAATTCAGTGATATATAGTGGTTTTTGATGATGCACCATTGCCAAAGCCCAACTGAGTCGATTGATGCACCGTTGTTGAGATAATCCACGTCGTAAGTCGTAGTAGATCATCGCATGAAAATCCTCACGGTTTAATTCCATTTCTTGAGTAAGATGAAATTTTCATGTCATTGTAAACAACACAAATAGGGTTCATACAACAAAACGTTTCGAGTACGTATACCTTTAAAAATGTCAAACTTTACTATGGATATGTCAGATGTCACCTAACAATACCATTGTTGCCAGTTCCCGATACAGAAATAGCAATCCTCGTACCCCAAAATATAATAAACAATTTTAACTGCTGTAACTTTGTCTTACACTAACTTTTCTTTTACTTGTTTTCTCAATTTTAATTTGTGTTTCTAAAATTATTTTCTGAATTGTAATTGATTTAGTTGCTTATAAGATTATTACTTAGGTGGTAGCACCGTAAATAAAAACTCCCTTTATATAAGCGTATGTTAACTTTTGCACAACACTATAATATCTGAGACGGAGTTCAAGAAAAACTGATATCAAAATAATACTTTTAATTTATACTAATTATTATTATATCAGATGGAAATTAAGGGATGTACATTGCGCTTTTTAACTCCAAGGGAAAAAATTACATCAATTCTTTTTAAAGTAATCCACATACATATATATTTCGATGGGCTTCCATAATTAGTACACTGAGAAATAATGGTATAATATCAAAGGATACCATCGTACCGTCCTTTTGCAATGTAGTAATTCTTCACTTCTGATCCACTTTAAGAAAGCTTTTAACCGAAAATCCGTCAGGAAGCATAAGTCATCTAAATTCACCCATTAACGATTTCGTCAATTTGTATGATGGTGTAACCACATTCATCTATCCGGTCTTTAGGATTCGATTCTAGATATTTTTCACGATAATTCTTGTTCTTATATAACTTTCTAATTATAGAAATTACTGTTTTTTAGCCAAAGCTCAGGGGATATCCTATGATGCATAGCATAGCCTTGGCAGGAAGGAAGGAAATGGGAATGTAGGAGAGTCTTTTTACGATGAAGCCAAGTTCCTAAAATCTTATTAATCTTATTAATTTTCAGTGAAAATAGGAATGATGATGATTAATGTTAAAACTCAGTATGTAACAAGAAAAGAAGCTACAACTGGTTTACACCAATTATGTTATGTTGATAGATATAGGGAAGAAATGAGTATGTAGTTAATTGTCTGCGGCCACTTATTCTTACGAATTCTGAGCTAACCTTTAAATCTGCAGGCCATCCTATTATGTGGGACCTATGCATACACCTTTTAACACCACATTAACGGCGGAGAAAAGCTTTAAGGAATATATGTATATACAAAAAATAAATAAATGAAGATAAATTGTACGTTTAAATAATATTTGCAATAAGATCTATCCTAAAAATTTGTTCTAAATTCTCCTAAATTCTAAAAATAATCCTCCTACTTGCTTCCCACTAGCATTCGATTGTTCAATCTTTATTTAGCCATTAATATTGATACTTTATGTATATACATAGCTATATATAACTCCTCTACCACACAATACCCTGTCTCACAAGTAATTTCCGAATACTTTGAAAATCTGTGTATACCCCAGAGAGTGGTGTGTAATGCACTCAGAGATGTTGCCAAATCAACGGTCTATAAAAACAAAAGGAAACTAAATTTAGAAACCTTCAAAATAAAAAATTGCCATATGGTCGCTAGAAAAACGAGAGCTCGGAAACTTTATGACCAATTTTTAACAAATATTTATGTTGAATTATAGTATTATAGATAATGGAAAAATATATATTATATAAATCAATGCTTGAATTGAATGATTGCTACCTTTTATTAAAGCACATACAGTTCCTCTTTTGTATCCAACTTTGCCCAGATTGAGTAAAGTATGGACGTTTTAAATTTGAATCGGTGTTACGATCAAAGACCTCCAGCTGCTAAGCTTTTAGCCAAAGAAATTTCAAAAACCATTATTTTTTAGTTGCAAAAACAATGATCGAAATCTCTGCAAAAAAACCTAAAGGCTGGTATCACATCAAAAGTTGACAAAATCTAATAAAAATTAAATGTGTTTTGTAATTTAATGTAGTAATTTTTATATTGAAAAATTCGTTAGAATAGAAAATTTTTCGTTTTAGAATAGAG
>QYTT01094262.1:11209-21904 GCA_006980735.1 Dasypogon diadema
GCCCACGCAGGCCAGCATAAATTCTGCTAAGTTTAGCTTTAATCTGATCATAGCAAGTCAGCTTATGATTTAAAATGACTCCCAAGATAGAGACCTTGTTTTCATATGTTAGAACGGTGTTATCTAGTATTATTTCTGTGACTTCGCTGGATTCAGCAATAGCCGATTATTATTTTTTAGTTGCAAAAACAATGATCGAAATCTCTGCAAAAAACCTAAAGGCTGGTATCACATCAAAAGTTGACAAAATCTAATAAAAATTAAATGTGTTTTGTAATTTAATGTAGTAATTTTTATATTGAAAAATTTGTTAGAATAGAAAATTTTTCGTTTTAGAATAGAGAAACCAGTGTTATATTAAAATACCACAGGCTTAATAAGGCAACTCTGTAAATAGTTTGCTCATATTTTTGTGCATTACAAAAGCCTAATCGCATGTATTTAAAATACTTTCCGAAATGCTATGAAAAGAAACGGAACGGTGGAATATCTTGAAATTTTTGAGGGAAATAATGGCCACAATAATAGCTACAGTTTTTCCTTTGCGAGGTAGCACTATTGTTTCAAACATTTTGTTCGAAAAAGAATAATTACTGAGTATTGATTCAAGAAGTTATTTGACCTTGAAGTAACCCCTATAGATCACTTTGACCCATAAGTGAATCGCATATTACGACGTAAAATTTTACGCTCCCTCCATTTCTGGTGTCAAAAATGGGGTGTTATATTTAAAAAATGAGCTTGACCTTCAAGTCACCTTTAAATTTGGCTCGAGATCAAGCATACAATTACTGTCAATACACCCTGTTGCGCCCTCCAACTGTTATCCAAAGCATTGTGCTCAAAATCGTATCCTTTTGAGATATTCCACCGCCCCTTTACCTTTTGTATAGATATTTTGAAAAAGAGATATGTATATACTGTAAAAGCAAAACAACTTTCTAGAACCCAGAGATTGCGTACGATAAATGCTTTTGCGTTAGGACGGGAAAGGGGAATTTTTATTTATAAATAAGAAATTACAAGTTTATATGGCAGTCTTCTGAACGAGTTACTTAATTTGGTTCATGTTCTGGATACTTTAAATGCCAAATTTTACCCGTCTACTTCGAAACGTTTTCGTTTTAGAAGAAAAGAAAAAGCCTATTGTTAATTGTACATAGCGGGAAGTTTCATATGGCAACTCTATAAAGGAGTTGTTCCAATTATTCCATTTTCGAATTTAGTCTTTCAATTTTAATAAGGTATCAAGAAACCAAATTAAGTCTCTAGCTCAAAGAGTACTCGAGATAAAGCGCAGAAAGACAAATGGACATCTATTAAAGAATTTCTTGCTTCTCCCATTAATGGCAATATAGTTGATTTCTGTGTCACGGATATTTTTTAAATTTATAATACCCTACATCTAGGGCATAAAAACATTTTAACAAATTTCTTAAATTTCGCTTAAATGCGAATAGGGCTCATGCTCTGGTATGGGCTGGCTTGGGAAATTCCATGCGAGTCCTCTGTCCTCTAGACAGAACGCTATTGTACTGGATTATCTACTTCTCCAATTTTAATTTACTATTTAATTTACCATATGTGAGTGCTGAAATCAACAAAATCCGCTTTTATTTCCTAAAGCATGATAGAAAATGCTTTCTACAGCAGTTGCGAATACGGAGAATGTACTCGACGACTCCGTTGACACACTTCAAGTAAAATCCATAACGTTGCGGCTGTGGTAATCTATATATTAATTATACAAAGAAAGCTCCCGGTTCCGTATTTCAGCCACTTTTTTATATGGAGTTTCATCGAGCTTTTCTTGAAATTTTATAATGGCAACACTGATCCGCATCAGTTCAGGGTTGTGTTCATTACTTTGGGGTTGCGTTCCTGGGTAACATTGGTGTTAAGTTCAGTGTTTGCCACCGATAAGCATGCAATACATGAATTTATTGGAACTTTTTCTCATTTCCTCTATTATTTTAACCATTTATTGCATAGTATGGATCTGTTCAAGATTTCAGTTTTTGCAGTGACTTTCAAGGGCTAAACAGAGGAGACAGAGAAATGTCCATTTCTGCATGGTAAAATATTTTGCATGTATCATTTTAATTTTTGCTTGCATGAGAGGATTAGGCCTACAGGGGACACCTCCAAAAAAAACGTGCCTCTTACCTTACCTCTAGGGTGGTGTGGAAAAAGGCTTGAAATTTCAGGTGCAAATTGAGGGAACATATAAAAACGTTATGCCACTCATATTCAATTTGTGCAATTGCACAGGGGTCTCCTAGTATCAATTAATTTCACTGTATTTGATAACGTTGTTGATCGCCACTATAAAATTGATAATTGTACGATTTGTCCCATTTGTACTTTCAAACGCATAGGGCTCTATTTCGTAAAGTCAATGCCTTTCCTTTCTCTTCCTGCATCTCCCCGAGATTCAAATCCTGGTTTTTTTAACTACAAACACGAAATTTTCTTTTCTACCCCAACGTCTGCGATAAGTCTAGTTAAGCATATTTTTCATTTATTCAGTTGCAGTAATGTTCCCCTAAGCATATTCTAAAATATTTCTATTCATGACTTAATTTAGAATTTTTCAGGAATATAACCCAAAATCCTTAAAATGTATAGAAAACTTTGATGCAGTGACGTCACGTAAACAAAAGTGGCGGAACTTGTACTTGGGCTTACCAAGTATATACCATGGGATATAATTAGTCCAAACCAATTATAGCTTCTTTCCTTGTTTTATTTGATATAATGGGAGGTCTCATATGGCAACACTATGAAGGGGTTATCCAAATTGGCTCATCGAAATTGATCTTTTAATTTCAATAACATTTAAGAAAACGCTTGTAACATCTTAAAATGTTCAATATACAAAATATAAACTGTACAGCAATTAATTGTAAACAAAAAGATATTGTGTTATAACTGTCCGCCTGTCTGTTTGTCTGTCCATTTATCCACGCGTTAACTGGAAAACGCTTTGAGATATAGACTTGGAGTTTGGTACCCTATTAAAATTGAAACACCAAGTTTGAAAATTTGCCAGATCCAACGATCCCCTTCTGTTGCAAAAAGTTCATATATGTAATATGAAAATACAAAAGATAATGGGACGGTGAAATATCTCGAAAGGATGAGATTAATACGCCTCCTTTACTTTTTACTAGGATGCTTCAAAAGCTAAAGAGGCACTTATGGAGTTTTTCAAACGACTGAATGTAAAAAGCTGCCACTTGGGTGTTTCTAACTGAATTTTTAGCAAAACTTCAACGTTTTAAACTGATTTGTTTGTATCAAGATTTTAGTTTTTAATACTTACAGTACGTAAAGCTTAAAATTGCATGGTTTTTAAAGCAGGAAATCTGAACGGTAGCACAAAGTCCAGTTCACATGGGTCTGGAGATTCCGATTCTCCAACTCCTCCTCGGCCGGATAGCCGATCATCAGTTAGCAGTTTCAGAAGCAAAAAATCCAGCGAAGGAAAATCTAAAGATAAATCGGTCAGGAAATTTTTGCTGTAATTTGTTTGTGTATAATTTTTTTTCTATAAATTTATAGAGCAAATCCAGTCCGAAGCATCTAACTACTGGATATACAACAGAAAAAACGCGAATCCTCGTTTGCTCGATATGTCAATATTGCACAGAAATGCCAGTGGGAGGGATTCGCCAATTACCACAGAATCTAATTTTGGTACGAAAAGTAGAAACGTTATTGCTTAAAGAGGGAAACGAAGTCATGGCAAGCTTGTGGTGTAGTCTATGTTGCGCTGAAGTACCGGTAAGTAACGAACTATACCAGCAAATTAAAACGCATAAAAATTCGATTATCTTAGGCCACATACCATTGCATCACATGCATGATAAATTTATGCGGCTTTTGTAGAGAAGCACATGACAGGCAAAAAACAACAGCAGGTCACAACGTGCGAAACATCCTAGAATTGCAGAGAAATAGGAATTCCACGAAAATCTTTGAAGAGACCAGGATGAATATGACATGTGCCCTGCATCCGGGATTTGACTTGAAATCTTTTTGTAACACATGCCAACAGGTTTGTGTCTTGTTTTTAACTTACTTTGGTGTTATAATTTTACTTTCATTTAAGATAATCTGCTCCGACTGCGCTATTCTTCTTCACAAAGCACACAAAATCGATTCTGCTCACAAGGCGTTTAAAACATACCAAAAGTTATTAAAGGAATCTTCGGAAAAGTCGAAACCGGTTTGTGATTATGTGGAACATTCTATACTGAAATTGGGAGGCATTTCAAAGAAAATCAATCAGAAATGCGATCAAATTAAGCAGGAAGTGGAAGCGCACATGGCCGCATACTTTGAAGCTGTTGAAGTCCACAGAAAAACTTTGATGCAACAAATTGCCAGAGCGAGAGAAACAAAAATGCAAATGATATTGGAGAAACAATTGGAAATGGGTAGCTGATCTGAAGATAATAAAGTATATTCCTGTAATATTTTAATATTTCTTCTTGGCTACAGAAAGAAAATCTAAGCAAACCAAGGATGCTATCTTGTTTACGGAAGAGCTCTTTGAACTGGGGAATGAGGTTGAGGTTTTAACTTTTGTCAACATTTTGTTAAAAAGGTTTGAATATTGTCAAAGGTTTAAACCACCACTGGATGCCAAGGTAAGTATAATTATCATACAATTCAATTATTAATAATTTATTAAGAGTTTGTGCCAACTTGACGATTGAACAATAGCTTGCTAAAGTTTGCGTTTTAGGAAAACGAAGTTTAAGAGTTTTCATTTCTATGTCTCCTTGAAAATAAAAGTGCTTAAAATTAAGTGCACGAAAACAGGAAAAGTTTGCAGCTTTGAGCAGTTATTCTTTTACAATACAACTTTAGATGTGTTAATGTCACAAGTTGCTATTTACATAAAAAAGTTTTGAATTTCAAATCTTCAAAACTTCTCGTTCTCATTTTTGGGTCAGCATTGTGCATTTCACAACATTTTAGACTTCAAGACCAAAGAAATCTCTCTTTAGCGGCTTCAAAATTCAAACAATCATATTTCTTTCGATTGTACATTTATGAAAAGTAAAATAAATTGAATTAAAGCTAAAAAAAGTATATATATTGCAACGACCCCAGGGCCATCTGTGATCATTGACTAGACTCCTGCACCAAGCAGAAGTAAGCAAAGAAACTAACCACTATAGAACTCTCTCCTTCTCTTTCGAGAATCAAAGTGTCCAATAAGATCACGAACCCCCGACACTCACTGACTCACTATATATAAGCCGCCGTTCACTGAGCGGAGACACAGTTGAATCGGGATTCTAGCAGCGAACAACTCAAAGTGAAAAGTGTTGCCTAGCGATAATTTTGGATTGCGATTACAAGGAAATGAAATAGTTGTGTGAAATTTTTGCGCTTTGTGAAGTTGTAATTGTTTTGGAAATAAAGACTTTGCGAATTCTTAATTAATCCTTGGACTCTACTCCCACTAATACGTGACAATTGGTGTCAGAAGTTGGATTAATTAAGAAAAAAAAGTGGACATTTCTAGAAAAGTGAACATTTCTGAAAAGTGGGTAAATTCAATTAAGAGAGACTAATTCGTGAGTGTGCAAATAACAGAAATAAGCAAAATAGTGTAAAATGAAAAAGAAATAAAGTGAATGGCGGGTTTTCAAGATTTAAAGCGGAAACTAAGTGGCTGTGGATTGCCCAACAGGACAAGAACTTTGTTTATTGGCCGCACTACAAGAAGCCATGCTAAAGGAAGGAAAAGATCCGAAAACTTACGCTTTTGAAGTTCCTTAATTTTCTGACGAATCTGAGGAGAATTCGGAAAGTATGGCAGAATTATTAAATTTGTTAAAAATTATTAACGTTAAGGTCGAACAGTCAACAACGGAACTTAAAGCATCCATTGACGAACAAAAACAGTCAACAGCAAACCTTAAAACATCCATGGAAAATAAATTAAAACACAGAGAGGTTTCTATGAATAAGAGACTAGACACGCTGGAAAGTTCCGTTGACAACAAGTTGAAAGAAGTAGACGTGAATTTGGAGAATATCCGAATTGCCATAAAGAATGATCTCGAGAGTGTCCAAGTTGCGGTCAAGAAAGATCTGGAAGCTGTGAGAGCGAAAGAAATACTGAAAGCTCATCAGTCGGTGGCAGGATGCTCCACAATTCAGTAAGTCAAAACCTCCAACTTTTGATGGACAAACCCCACCGCCTACTTACAAGCTCCAGTTTGAAGCCGCTGCAGCAACGAATTTCTGGACCGACAAAAAGAAGGCAACTGCCCTGATTTTGGCGTTACGAGAATCAGCTGCTGAAATTTTACAAACGGTACCTGTACAGCAGAGGTATAATTACAGCTCATTGGCACAGGCACTGGAACTGCGATATGGTGGCCAGCGCATGCAGGAAGTGTACCGTCTGCAACTTCGCAACAGGAAACAGAGGTCTGGAGAGACGCCACAACAATTGTGTGCAGATATTGAAAGGTTAGCACACTTGGTCTACTCTCATTTCGCTCAGGACTACATAAGCGAGGTTGCCGCAGAAGCTTTTGTAAACTTTCTCGCTGATCGGGACCTGCAGCAGTTTCTGAGATTATCTGGAAAGAAATCATGCGTAGAGGTTTTAGCATATGCCTCGCAGTTTGATGCAGTGAAACCAGCTTCAAGAAGCACTATTCATGTAATACGAGAAATTATTGCTGGTGAGGAATTATGCAATCAAGTGAACATCTCAGAAACTCGTGGAAGACCTAGATGCTGGGTTGCAGGAAGCGAAGACGAACCGAGAGAAAGTGGAGCTGTAAACTCCCACTCCAGACATAAACATAAAAAACGTAAGCCTAACGCACTTTCTCATTGACCATGTAAACCTGAATACAAATATTGTTCTTGAGCGGAACCAACTTGCGAAGAACAACTGTGATTCCGATAACTGGATGGGATGTTCAAGAAATATGAGATGCTCAACGTGTAGACCCCGATATGTCCTGTTCTAGCATGGAAAGAGAATGAGGAAATGCGTCCTGAATGGAAAGACATCGCAAGTGAGAGCGAAACATTAGACAGTTACTGGGCACAATGGAATTCCTTGCACATCGAAGATGGCATATTAAAACAGAAATGGGAAATAGCCGACGGTTTGTCAACATCGAATGCAAATACTTGTTCCAAAATCCAAAGTTAAAGATATTTTGGAGGAGCCGCACAATGGTGCTTCGGAAGAACATCTCAGTATCAACAAGTCCTTGGCGAAAATTAAAGAAAGATTTTACCGGCTACGAAAAAGAAAATTGTGCATGTGGAAGGATGTGTCCGTATTTAGATCGTGGTGGGACAATTGTTCAGATTCAAAGTGAAAAGTGTTCCCTAGCGATAATTTTGGATTACGATAAGAAGGAAGTGAATTAGTTGTGTAAAATTTTTGTGCGTTGTGAAGTTGTAATTGTTTTGTACGGGAAATAAAGACTTTGTGGATTCTTAATTAATCTTTCGAACTCTACTTCCACAAATACGTGAAAATATTTTCAATTCATTCCTTAAATGACACTATACAAGGAGCTAATACCGAAAATTGGAAATGCCTATTTCTTTTGTTGAGAAGTGACTGACACCGCATGTTCGTTTTTTATGTGCGTTTTATCCCTTACAATTTCGGCGTACTTAATCTCTGATCATCAACATCTTATTAGGATGACTGTAATTTATACAAAAAAAAATGGAAATTAAGAAAACGAATTCAAAGCTAAGGAAGCGTACTGTACAATTTATTAATGAAATGTTACAAAAATGCATTGTGGAGGGTGCGTATATCACGCACTATAAACCTAAACAAAAGCAAGGTGCATTTCCATTTTTCATAATTACCGTCCTAGTGTAGTGTCATTTAAGGAATGGTTTGAATTGAGTCTATACTGAATTGTTTGTGTCAAGTAAAAAAGTTTTCAAGGAAAAGTTTTTCAGGCACACATCTAGTACACTTGCACGACGGTAGGACTTTTAATAGTAAATAATGAATTTGAATGTAATTGGCGGCGGCAACAAGTAATTATATAAATATTTTTATTATTTATTTTTATAGACCATGTTTAGAAAAAATGGGATCTGCTTTGCTAAAGAGTTAACGAAAAAACGAAAATAACGTTTTAGGGTCAAAAGGGCCTTTCGGTTAGCACTTTCTGAGTGAGGCAAGTGAGGACATCTCAGTTGTCTTACTAAGCCAGCGCTTTCGATAAGCTTCTGAGTTTACAGATTGACGGCAGCCACTGAGCCGTAGTTTAAACATCTAGCTAGTCTCAATTGGAATTATTTGATGCGATTTTTCTAGTAAAGTAAAGCTTTTCCAATTTTCCAAATAGCACAAATTTTAGGAACAATAATAAGTAAGTAATATTACATACTGATGCCAAAATATTGGAATGTCGAAATCAGTTGTCTCACTGAGAATGTCCTAACCGAAAGCTCCTAAAATTTGAAAACATAGATGACAACAAACCCTTGTATTTGTGTACAGATTCTAAATGTTTCGTCCAAATAGTAAATAATAGGTCTGTTTAATTTATACGAAAGTCGTGGCAGGGCATTACGTCTTTTGTAGACATATAGAGATCCTAAGCGTCCTTTTAACGATTTCTGCAGAAGCTGTATGGACGAGGAGAAGACTGAAAGTATTCAGTGCCTTCTCTGCGAATGTCCAAGCCTGGCCAGAAGGAAGAGCACGAATTTGGTGAACTAGCAGACAAGAAATTGGGTGAAATGGAAAGCTTTAATAACTCTTCTGACTGGTTCTAGTCATCCCCTGTTTATACTCTATAAGAGCCCTTTCAGATCAGTGGATCATTTTCCAGCTCTAACTGAAGCCGGTAATATGACTCTTACCAAATTTAAATATGTTACGTTATCGTACTACAAATAACTAAAAACAATTTGGTTCTTAACACAGGTATGCGTTTAGTGTAACTGCAACTAATCATTTCGCTAATCGATTGCAGTATAGTTAGTATATGTAAATTACGAAATATCATTTATTACCTAATTCTTCCTTCTACTCTGTTGAGTTATATGTGAATTTAAATACTGGATTTTATTTTATATTTCCTGAGCGTTACTTCATTTCATTTCCTTTTAGATTTCAGATAGTCTTCACTTTCTCCCAGAAGTAAGAGCTCCTTCTACTAAAGCTCAAAATAACATACCACTGTATGGAATTATAACTATGCAGACTGTAGAGCCCGAATATTGCACGTTAGAGACGGAAGGTGGGTTTTTAATTATTGGTTTTCGGAAAACATATTTACTACCAATTGTTGTAGGGTATACCCAGCTGAGAGTTCATAAAAAGGTTGAACTTATCGTTCTTACTCGAGACGCAGATGGTGCTCCACTATGTCATGGAGGACTTGATGTTAAAGTACAAATCAAATACAAAGAAAATTCCTCTAAACTTATTGAAGTCCAGGTGAAAGATGGCATAAACTTACTTTTTATATGAAATAATACTATGAACAATGGACTTAGGTTAGTGATAGAAGAGATGGTACTTATGCGATATCATTTAGTCCAGATTGCGCGGGAACCTTAATAATGAGCATTACCATTAATAATCGTAATATTAAGGTAAATTTGTTATTTTTCAATGAGAGCCATGAAAAAATGTCATTTCATAGGGGAGTCCATTTACTCTGTTGGCTAGAACAGTGCGTCCTCATACGGGAATATTCCACTGCTGTACATTTTGTTCCAGTAAAGGATCAAAAACGGTAACATGTGCCTGTGATGGTGTAATGCCTGGGTTCAAAGGCTGTGGGCATGGACATCCCGGCCATCCTGGCAGAAGACACTGGTCTTGCTGTGGAAACATACTTGAAAATTCAGAATGTTCTACTGCAAATATGTTTTAATTTTAATTTTATTGGAAAGTCACGTTATTTTATATCGAACATAATAAATTGAATACAAAATTATTGAATTTATTTTAATTTCTAAAGAATAAGGTTTTATTTACACGATTATACTTTAAATTCAAATCAGTAAACTGTAAAAATCTACCAAAGGGGTATTCCATTCTGACGGGTTAAAAAATCAAAAAGAAAGGTCAGGTCAATTTTTGTGCATCAACGGCCCGAATCGTGGCGGGATATGAATTCCTTTCGCAGCTTGTGAAATTTCTTGGTTTAAATTGTTTTCTTAGATTTCAGATGTCTTTGACACTAGATAGCATTATTGGTGATAATTAAAATAACGTAAACAGTTGATTGCACCACGAAATCTCAGAGTCTATTCCTCCGGCTGACTTAAAATCTACACATTTCATTTTAAATACAATTGAACGATTTATTTTAAAAGTAGTGGAAATCCGCTTTTTCAACCCCAGCAAAAATAGATTTCAAAGGACTTAAAGTTTACATTTCAATTTTTATTAAAATTGAGAAATGTGACTTAAGCCACCTGCAAAATAAGCGGCTCAAATCATGGCGTAGGATTTTTTTATATTTCAATTATTTAACACTTTAACGGAAAAACGAACTTGATTTTTAAGTGGCCGCTGTTTTCTTAGCGTTCAGCATTTTTAAAGCGTCGTACGCTACATTGTAAATGGAATAGTTTATGTAAAAATAAAAAATTTTCAAATTTTTTGTTCAATTCGTGCAGTGCAGTGCTGCGATGTTTCTGAAGACACAGGAC
>QYTT01094263.1:7685-18568 GCA_006980735.1 Dasypogon diadema
GGGGGCGCTCGTACTCTTAGTTACGCCACTGACTCATCCGGTCTATTATGCGTCTAAATGAGCTAGCAATTGTTTTTTTTATACAGCATTTTAGTAATTCTAATGGCGTTTTGATCCATCGATTGAATTATACTTGTAACAATTCGGTGGCAAAAAGATGATTTTGTAGATTCCATCTTCTGTTGTAAGCAGTGATGGACAAATTGTCTACACAACGTAAATTACGCTATTGTTGACGCGTAAAAAATTACTTAGTCTTCAGCGCGATATTCCACGTAAACAATGTAGTTTATATCAACAATGTAGACAATAAGATATTATATAAATGAAATTCTCAAATGAATTTAACAAAGTGATAAGAGGAACGTGCGCATAGACCCAAAATGCTTGTTATCACTAGTTTTTCTGTAGAAATATATTTCTTATCGTTTTGGGAATATTTATATTATTACTCGATTTCAAGGTATTCCTTATACATTTTTATCTCTATTATTTTACCTTAGTTTTTCTTGTATTTACACCATTTTCAAGGGTTGCCAATGAGTAAACTCAAAAGTAAAAATTGCCTCATCGATCGACTCAGTTTGTGAGCGAACTGAATAGAATATTGCCACTCCTTGAGTTTGCTCAGAAGTGAGTCCTTTTATGATTTGATTCTATTCAATTTTTAAATTCTACCAATATTTGAGTTCGATCAGATTTTAGTCCGATTAAAATATAATTCCGTTTAATTTTGAGTCCCTTCAATATTTGAATCCGCTCTGCTGAAGCATAGGAAGCATAGGAAGTTTAAGGGGACTCAAAACTGAATGGGTTTAAATTTTGATGGGATCTCAATTTCTCAAAGGAAAATTCGAGTCGTTTATTGGATTGATTCGAAATTTGAGTTTCTTGTAAGCCTGCCTTTTCTACAAATTTAGGCTTTTACTTTTCTCCTTTATCCTTCTGTCCTGTAGAACTGTTATGACATCCAAAAAGTAGTTTTTAACTTAAATTCACACTGTTTTTTTTTGAGGATTTCAGAATAATTTTATGCCCATAAAATTCTAAGGGGATACCGTAATCTTAAGAGAGTTAACTCTTTTTCCTTCTTGTACTTCATCTAGAAACAAAAAAGCTGTGTAATCCGCTATTTGTATTTTATACACAATGCCTGACCGATTTAATTTTCTGGTTTAAGTATTTAATACATTTTAGTGAGTTAAAGGGTTCGCAATCATTGAGTAGAAGAAAACAACGAGGATTACATGAAAAATTAAAAACTAGCAGCATATTCCTCTAGTATTGGGAAAGCAGTTGCATCAGGACTATTTGTACTTTCTGAAATGACTTAGGAAATTTGTAAGATTTCTGGGGACAATTTGAGAAATGCTATAATTATATTTTACTGAACTGAAAAATTTCTAATATGGTTAGTTTCAAGAGGATCTAAGGTTTGAGTTTTAAAGAAATCTGAAAGATGTAGCAAAAAAAAAAGAAGCTAACAATGTTTTAAAATTTCTTAAATCCTCCCAAAGAAATTATAGTTCTGCCAATAGAATTTTAAGTGAAAGGAGTTATTCTAAGGGGATAACTTTTGTGTTTTCCCTTACTGATTCAAAAATAATAGATTGAGGTATTTGTAATATGTAAACTTTTTTTTACCTGTAGATTTGATAAATTTGTAATGTCCTCTTGTTACTCAGTATACAGATTTGAAATGTTGATCAACAGAGGCAATGTTAAAAATTGTTTAAATAACTGACCAAGCATTTACTCAAATGTTCATGTTCATGACAGCGTTTTTCGTATTGTGTGTATGTGAAACGTGTGGAAGGTCACTTAAAAAATCTACGTCATTTCTTAAGCAAAAATGTCTTCTGTAGTTATTATATTTCTATATTTAAACACTTACTAAAGAATCTTCCTGTCTCACAGACCAGTTATTTTTTTTTGATTGGCTTTGCTAAATCAGGTGCGGTATATAGCAGGCACATAAATAGGGCCATTGTACACCAAAAGTTAATATAGTCTACCAAAATTTTACATTGTCTACTTAAATTATGCATTGTCTACGCATTATCTACGCCGAAGTGTAAACAATAGAAATAAAACGCGTAAATGCCCATCACTGGTTGTAAGTTGCTCAGCACAATGGAATCTAGTGTTGTCGACTAGAAGTGCTGCTTTGAATAGCAAATTATTTTCTTCCTGGTAGAATGTTACTTGGGTTACAAATGATTTGAAAACTTATTCCGGAAAAATAGTAGATATTATCCACGCATTTTTAGGAGGAATAATATTCAACAGGTGGTGGATTATTCTTAAGGGAGCGCAGGTTTTTCGACTTTCCGACAACTACAATAACTTTTAATTTGTGCAAGCCAGACCATCAGTTTACGCAACAAAGAAAGGTGATTCTTTCTTTATACATTTTTCTACCCGGTGCAGCCTTTTCTTTGGAATGAACCAAAGTTTTGTCTGGTAGCATTTTCCAAAAAAAAGTGCAGACTCATCTACGTTATAAATTTGAGATTTCAAGAAATCTTCTTGTTCAATTTCCTTTTCCAATTTCTGTCGAAATGGGTGAATCAGTTCTGGCTGACTAGATAACTTCTCCGTCGCATATTTTCAGTCCACGTGTAGTAAATCTCTTCTTGAATTTTTCATACCATCCAATACTGGCGTTGAAAGCCTTATCCGTTCCGTACAAGTCTTTAAAAAGTTGTTTGGCTTTTTCACATAAAAATTCTCGGGAAATTGGCACATTTCTTTTCCGTTGATGTAGAAATCAGGAGTACAATCTATTTCCCATCTCAGCATGTTCGCTAGTACGCAAAAGTTCTCCTTTTCTTTAATGATTCATATTCGTTTTTCTCGATCAATCTAAGAAATGTATAGCGCATTTTCTAAAAAATTGAAAAATCTTCATACCCTCCTATTTTTTCAGCCACTTCTTTTTTATGTCGCAAATCATTTGATTGAAACTCCTACTCCATACTCTGAAGCAAACATTTTTCCAGTTTTGCCTTTTTTTTTAGCGAGTCTAAGTTTCACGGATACGCAATGAAAATTTTCTCCTGTACGCTAGGAAAATCTATGATAATAAGTTTGACAACCTAACTCTTAAATCTAACTTATCTAAGTATATCCGTGATCTGATGAGCCTAATTTTCTTGAGTCTTTACAACGTAAGCATTACCTTAGTCCCTTTTCGCCTTTTACCTATTTTTTCCTACTTTTCCTAAATTGTAAGTTTTCCATTTCATTTATTTTTCTATTCCTTTAATTCCTTTTCGCCTTCTGTTATGTTTTTCTTTTTCATTTTTCCTTTTCACTTTTCCTTTTATGTTTTCCTCCTTTCTTTTTAAGAAGGCAGATCCCCTTTCCGGTCATCGATATTTCGCTTTCTCTACAAAAAAAAAAAGACAAAAGAAAACTTCGAGCAGTACATTGGCTCAAGATGGCAAACTACAGACTACCCACCCCCTTTACAATAATAAACATAGACACTTGGACAACGTAACACACCTTCTCTTCCTGTGAATTTCAGACACTGTCTTTGGTATTGGAATGTCTAAGATGCATTTGACTTTCTCAAGGTCTACCTGTAAATCATTTTCGCCGACTAGATATCCCAGATACTGCCTGCAAAAGTCACTCTTCTCGTAGTTGATTTTTTTTTTGGTTTAAAGAGTACCCTCCGATCTCCCTAGGGCTCTGAAAAGTACGCTCCAAAATATGGCCCAACGTTTTCACTATCGGCCAGGGGTGCGGTTCCTCCAAGTTTGGCTCCTTGGATCGCTTGATGGTGGATTGTCAATCTGTGTATATATGGTGCTTGTCAGTCAGTCTGATTTCACGTTCATGATTAAAAGTATTTGATTTTGAACCCCGCATTTCGTAGCTTTTCAAGGACCTCTCGCGAGACTGATAAATGTTCTTCAAATGTTGCGGTGACAATTATAATGCCATCCAAATAAACAAAGACATGATATTCTATGCTGCCCTCGGATAGAACTCTATCTATAAGCCGCTGTCATGTAACCGGTTAGTTCGTTAACCCAAACGGCATTCTTTAAAATTGACAAAGGGCTCTATCTGGAACAGTGAAGGTCGTATATTGTTTTGAGTTTTCGGCCATGGGAACTTGTCAAAAGGCTGACTTTATGTCCAAAAAGAAGACATATAACGACAGTCGTTAGTAAGGTAAGAGATATGCATCTTTGATTGTAACTTTATTCAATTTCCGGAAATCAATACAAAAGCTATACGAACCGTCTTTCTTCCGGACCATAACAACAGGTGAGGACCATGAACTATTTGATGATTCTACTACATCTTCTTTTATCATTTTATCTAGTTCCGTATTTATCACCTTCTGCATGACTGGGAATACCAGATAGTATCGCTCTTTGATCGGTTTTGATTTCGTACGAATAACATGCTGGACTTTCGTAGTACATCCCAGATCTTTACCCATTTTTTCCTCTTGTTCTTTCACTAAATTGTCTAATTCTCTGCGTGCTGTTCTGAACTTAACCTAGCCTTTTTTTCTAAGGCCGCTACTACGTGATCGTAGTTCTTTTGGTACAAAAAGCCCGATGCGTTGTTCTCATCTTATTCCAGAAGTCTGTCCCCAATATTAAGGGATATGATATCGCGGGTATCATCAATACCACAAGGACTCTGATGCGATCTTTAAGTTCAATGGGTGTGTTTCTTTGTTTCCTGGTCAAAGTTTTTGAAAGAATTCTTCATGAACAGCTCATTGATTATATTATAAGGAGGGGGCTTGATATCTTTTTTTTTCAAGGTATATACACAGCATACAGCACAGCTTAGGCGGAGGGAAATTAGGGAAGAGGAGATTAGGGAATTTTAATCTAACAAATGTTGCAAGCGAGCCATAATTTTGACATGAAACTACTGTGCAACATATCAGTGGCTTCGCAAGTACAATTCTCGTCAGTAGAATTACCTCAACCACTGATACCCAGATATATCGTCGCGCCCTGTGCAGGTTTTAAACCCATGCCAACAGAGGAGGAAATCTGTAGACGTGCGCCTCAACCCGCTCGGCAATCTGGTTTCCCCGGTATCGTATAGTTGTACGCTTGTGCACTTTGCTTAAGGTAACTTCGGATGTTCATGAGGCGTTGCACAATACTAGTGCTGTTTGATTTTAGTAAGACCTTTGGTTCCATTACTTTGGACCAAGTTGTCTAGGAACTTCCTATTCTCCTTTTCAGCGATTAAGTTGATGAATAATTATTTAAATGGTCGCAATCAAAGGGTGAAACTGGGTGGTGTATAATTACCTCAACGACTGGTACCCAGCTAAATTACAGTGCCCTTTGTAGGAATCGAATCCACACTCACAGAAGAGAAAATCTGCAGACATCTAACGCAAAAAGGTCTCTTTTTATACTGCCAAACGGCTCTGCACGGCTCCCTACAAGAAAATCCATCCAGTGATTGTTCCTTCTGGATACGTGACTAAGCCACCTAAGTAATCTAGACTTTATAAAAACAACTACGTTAGCAGTCCTGAAAAGTGCATTTATCTACATTCACTATTTTTGTTCCTGGATACACCGTAAAAAGAGCGTAGGATCTCGGTCCAAATATCTTTACAGTCGTGTTAGGAACCACGCTTTCACGCCATGCGTTACAATTGGTTCTATTACATCTGCTTGCATATACTTTCATATATATATATATATATATTTATTATAGAAAAAACTCATAGCTTTGATCTTTATTTTAAAATACGGACACGTTCGAATTTAATCTAATTCAAATTTATGAAAACGTGGCAATTTTATTCCACAACAAGTTGAAAATAAATGGTGAAAACTGTTACCTATTGATGTTTCTTTAACATACCTACCTGAAAAAGTCCCCACTAAATGTAAACACGTTTTTATTTAATCAAATTTCCATCTCAGATGAATATATATATATACCATAATCCAAATTGGGGTGGCTTTCTATGGTTTGGGGGGTGCGCAAAAAACTTGAATATCAAAAGACACCACCCCCTCACGTTCAGAGTTTTACATCTTTTAACCTATTCCATGAATTTCAGATTATTTATTACACAGTTTCTCGATGATTTAATCAATTTGTTGAATTCACTTAAAAATCGTTTTATATTAGAAGCAGATGGATTTCACCTGTTTAACGGATTTGTAAATTTCCGAAAGAGCGCGTGAAGACGTTGTAGAACTGGAGATTTTCGGGTCATTAGTTTCAATTTCTTATTCGAATTTTCAAAGTTTTTGTTTTTTCTACATTTCATACATTTGTATTTTACTCTTAAGGATTTCTACGTAAGTTAACATGAGGATCGTAGTCTATAGGTTCCTTAATTCTGATATAATATTCCGTACTGTATTGTTAATATACTTTCTTTGTCGGTCCCTTATGTAAAGGCAATTTTTCAAGTGCGTCTCAAGGAACTTTACATGGAGAAAGCCATATTTACGTTTAATAGAGAGCCTTTTCAGCAGGATGGGTTGCAGTTTGGTGTAAAGGTAATATAAAAAGAGTAAAGTATGATTGTAAAACGGATTTTGTAATAATAACTTTTCATTTAACTATTATAAAGAATTTATGAATTGTTGTTAAAAAGCGTACGTAGAATATTGAACCAACGTCGTGAAGATTAAACTGTAGGTCTGTAAATTTTCTCTTCTGTGGGCATGGGGTCGAATTCTGGAGAGGCGATTTATCCGGGTACTAATAGTAATTCTAGTAATTCTGCTGACGAAAATTGTATTTACGAAGCTACTGGGATGTTTTACAGAAAAAATCCTATGCCAAATATTCTGACTCAATTGCAACATTTGTTAGGTTAAAAATTATTCAAGCTCTGCTGTGGCGTCGGCAAAACATCCCGAAGTCGAGTTGAACTTTTTACATATGCAAGCTCCAAAGAGAGTTTCACATGTTTGTTCGGAGTACAAGACTCTATGATTATGACTGATAACGAGGACGAGGGCAGTCGGTGGTACAGTGCGGAGCCGAAAAAGATCACTTTCCTCGCCGTGGTACTTTTCAAGCGGTATTTTGCCAGGGCCATAGTTTTGTACCTCGTGTTCTATTACATTGTAGAAGAATTCATTTTTTTTTAAAGGTGAACTAAAGTTGTTTAAATTCGGAGGGCTGAGTTTATTTTTCCAAAAAAGGCTCCTTGCCCATTGCACCTTCCCACCTTTTAGGCTGTGTTAAGCTAATAATAATTTATATATTATTTATACAAAGAAAGCTCCCGGTTTCGTATTTCAGCCACTTTTTTTTATATGGAGTTTCATCGAGCTTTTCCTGAAATTTTATAATGGCAACACTGATCCTGATACTTTGGGGTTGCGTTCCTGGGTAACTTTGGTGTGAAGTTCGGTGTTTGCCACCGATAAATATGCAATACATGGATTTATTGGAACATTTTTCATTTCATTATTCTGCATGGTGCCTTTTTATTGCTTCCTTGCATGGGAGGATTAGGCCTACAGGGGACACCTCTGAAAAAAACGCGCTTTGAAATTTCAGGTGCAAATTGAGGGAACATATAAAAACGTTATGTCACTCATATATACCTTCAATTTGTGCAATTGCACAGCGGTCTCCTAGTATATATAATTAATCGACTTAATTTCCTCAGTATGGTTTCCTTGGAGGAGCAACGTAGGATTGCTGATGTGGTTTTTATACACCAGCTCCTGAATTCCCATATTGACTCTCCGATGCTCCGGGCCGGGGCTTTCAGGCCTAATGACCGCAACTTGAGAAGCGTCCCCCTGTTAATCGCATGTGTGCTAATTTCCATAGAAGTCTGGGTAATGAATCATCTCGACGTATCACGACATCAGAAATTATATTCCCCAAAACCAATCTAAATATTTTTGCTTTGCAGTAAACATTTTTAATTTTAACTGAACGAAGTTATTCAAAATTTGCTTCTCTGATACCCTTAATGGGGCCGAGAAATGTAAATTTCAAATGAAAGTAAATTTTAAAGCATTTATTTTAATGATCCTAAAATAAAATTGACATGAAAAAAATCAGCGTGTGGGACTAGATTCGAACCAACGACCTCCCAATTTTTGGTCGGATGCTCTTGTTGTTGTCTATTAGCCCAAATTTTTATCAGCGTATTTCTTTGAATTCGTTGATTATTTTGAGAAGAAGCTGATATTAAAACTGATGGCTCTCCTAGAAGAAAATCGTTAGGATTCAACGGTTGGGTATCTCGATAATGGCTGCTGAGTGCTGACATAAGTCAGTAGTCGGGAGTTAATACAATTTTCAATCTTCTGTGATTTCTCATTAAATTTCAATATTCTGAAAAGTTAATCGGCACTTTAAGTGGTATTCTCTTTCGACACATCTAATGAGATGCTTCCAAAAGCCACCTCCCCCCCCATCAGGGAGCTCTTTTAACGATAAATTTCCAACTGTTTCTACTTTTGATGATGAATGCTTTCAAGTCCGTGGAAAGTAGGAATTTTCCAAGGTCAGCAATCTCTAATGAAGGACACTTGTAGGATTTCTGACTTGAAAATGCTTGGGGCTCCCCTTCGTGATATAAAGCGAGTGACATAAGGCGCAAACCACGTGAATTTTCTTAAGCTTTTTCATATTCAAGTTGTTTATTATAAAAAAAAAGTAATGATAGTACATATTCTCTTGCTAAAGTTGTAAATTTTATAGTTCACGATTTTGTTTTTTTGTAAAATAGCCTAAAAATTTGAAAGTTGATTTATGTAATATTTGATCTCTACGAATTTTTCTATATCCAAATGCCAGAAATCTTTAAGATGAGGTGACTTTGTGAATTATTGCATTTGACTTGTTATCACCAAGAAAAAAATGGAAGTCTGTAGATTTTCTCTCCTGTGGTGTGGGTTCGACTCCTGTCCAGGATACGACGATTTATTTGAGTACCAGAATTGCACTAGCGAAGCCACTGGGTTTGTTGCACAATAATAATTTCATCATCCAAAAAAGATTCCACATCTCTTCTTCCATAATTTCCTTCCGCTTAAGCTGTGTTAGGTGCATCATAGGGTTTAGTCCTGAGCTTAGGCTATTTCTTAAAAAAGAAAATTGGAGAATAATAACAGCTGAAAATACGTTAATCTTCATCTCGACAAGCTTTACACATATATCTACGACCTTTACCATTTTCCTACTGTAGTCACATTTGCAATTTCCACAAATCCTATCTTCATCTTGTTACAAGATAGGCTACAGTTTCGACAGACAGGCAGTCCTCTCGTCTTTCATCCTTGAGTTGAAGTATTAGGCATTAGTCACTCTTCCAAGGAGTTTAAATCACTAGCATTAAGGAACTCGCCCCTATTCTCTGCAAAGAGAAGCTCTAGTGGGAGGTTTATAGGGTCGGAGGTCAGAGATGAGATTTTTGGTTTAGCAATGTACCATGAGGCGAAGAAATAGGATGAAATCACGAAATACAGGTAGTACTCAAAGGACATAGAAATAAAACAGGAATGATTACAGACTGGTATGACGAGATGCATAGTGCGGTCCAAGTATTTGTGACCTTGAAGGGTTCTGATTAAAATTTCCTGGAATCCATTTCCCACTTGATACCCTCAACTTTTTTTTATATATATCGTGTTGTAAGAAAATTTTTAACAAAAAATAACAGAGATCAAAGAGCAGATGGATCGACCATCATTTGCGATGTGTTAAATATTGGTCAAAGCTTTTTCGCTGAGGACGGGAATCAATTGAATATAACCCACGCTGTTGGAGTGCCAGCAACGATAGTTACACAGGATAACGTGGATTTGATCGAGAAAGTTAATCTGACGGGTCGGCGGTTAAAGGCCAGAGAAATCTCCGAACAAATCGGTATATCAAAAACAAGTGTCCTCGGGATTCTTCATGAGCATTTTGATATGATAAAAATCAGCACAAGATGGGCACCGAGAATTCTTTCCTTAGTACTGAAAGTGCGGCGACTTGAGTGTTGTCAGCAATTTTTGGAGTTGTGTAAAAATGACGCAGACAGTGTTCTCCATAGGATTATGACAGAGGATGAAACTATGGTTCTTTACTGTGACCTTTTGTCTAAAATGGATTTAATAGGGAACCAGTGTTGAAAAAAGTGAAGGTCACATAAAATAGCAGAAAGGTCATGGCAATAATTCTTTTGGGATAGTGCTACTGGACTTCAAGGAGCGTAATATCGTTGTAAAAGCTGTTGTTAAAGAATGTGGCTTCGAGGAATTGAATCATCCAACTTACAGTCCAGAGTTGGCCTTAAATGATTATTTTTTATTTGCCAAACTAAAATCAGATTTGCGGGGAAGGAAATTTAACTCCGAAGATATCCATAAAATCGTTAGGCAGCATTTTGAAGACAAATTTTCAGACTACCAATTTAATGGTATTAAAGCACTTATTAAAAGATGTGAAAAATCGGGTAATATAGAATTGAATAGATATGTATATGAGAGTTTTTATATTGAGTATAAGTGAACAGCAGAGTACCAAGCATAGAGTCTTGTGGTACACCGCAGTAAATCCTAGAAGTGGACGAAAAATAAACAACCGTCGACTTTAATTTGTTATGCGCCTCCTGATCGAAAAGTGCATTGTGAAATAGTTATTTAAATTGAGATCACTGATCGTTGTTACTGGATTCGGAACGTCTTTTTTATATTCTGGTGATTTACATCTCGGCAATTTGCGTACCGCGAAGGAATTCAACGCTTTATTAAAGGGATCTTCGTCCCGAGCAAGTTTTAATTATTGAGTTAGTTCTAGAAAGTATTTCCTGTTTACAGAGAATAAATTCAAATACAGTTGTAATGTGCATCCGATTATTGTCAAACTATATTTTTTAATTAATTTTTTTTAGATCGGAAGAG
>QYTT01094265.1:0-10891 GCA_006980735.1 Dasypogon diadema
CGCGATTCCGTAAACCATACGCGTATATCTAAAAAGACCTTTAGTTGTAGAGATGGTTGTTAGATCTTTAGAATTTTCCTCTAACAGCAATTGCTGATAAGCCATAGACAAATCGATCTTTGAGAATTCTTTTCCCCCATGGAGCCTTGCGAATAGCTCATCGATTTTCGGTAATGGATATTGATCAACTAGCAGTTGCGGATTAAGAGTTATTTTGAAATCCCCGCATATTCTTACTGATCCATCCTTTTTTAGTATAGGAACTATCGGAGTACCCCATTCACTGTAGGTTACTGGTTCCAATACGCCTAGGTTTACTAAATTATCTAATTCTTTTTCAACTTTGTCTTTTATTGCGAATGGAAGTTTGCGCGGCCGAAAAAATTTTGGTTTTGCGCCCTCCTTTAGTTTAAGAGAGACCTTGTGGTTCTTAAACGTACCTAAACTACCATCAAAAACCTCATTATATGTTTGCAAAAGGCCTTCCACATCATTTCCCTGTAAATCTAAAAAGTTAACTTCTTTAATCGCAAGGTTAAACACATGCATCCAATTCCTTCCCAGTATTGGTGGACCCCCATTTTCTATGATATATATATCAAGCAGTTTACTTATATTATTAAATGTTACATTAAATTTGCATACGCCTAGTGGTCTTATAGCACTACCATTATAATTTTTTACCGTTAATTCAGTTGGTGACATTTCACATGAGGAAAAATATTCTTTATACGTTTCCCATGAAATGGCTGAAATGGACGCACCGCTATCTATTTCCATTTTAAGGTTCACTCCGTTCACGTTCACAACAGTTGTAATCGGCTGCAGGTTATTATTTGTTCTGTAATAAAAAATTGATAACTCATCGTTTTTTTCAATATAATTACACTTAAATTTAGGTTGTTGTGAGGAATTCCCGCCGGCTTGACTGCTACTTTGCTTTGTGCACATTCTCTTCAGATGACCTCTCCTGTTACAACGTTTACATGTATAGCTGCGAAAACGACAGTGTTCGGCCTTATGATTCTTCATGCCACAAACCCTGCATTTGGTGAAACTGCCCTGCGAAGTTTTTGAATTGCTGGGTTGCTGATTTTCGGTTTTGCTGGTGTCGTTCCTTTTTCCTTTAAGATAGTGCTGCAATTTGTAAACTTCAGTTGGCTCCTTCTTGATTTCTACATCGGTGTCGCTTTCATATTGTTTCCGCACACATTCTATTGCTAACGCTATATCGATGGCTTTGTCAAATGTTAGTGTTTTGACATCTTCCATGAATAATTTGTCTTTTTCCGGTCCCTTTTCCAGTCCCATAATGAATTTATCACGTAATGCAGTCTCCAGTAGTGTATCGAAACTGCAGTTGGATGCTAGTGACCTTAATCTTGCAGCCCATTGCTGAAGAGATTCGTTTGGCGCTTTTTTCGCTTCATAAAATTTATGACGCTCGGCAAAAATGGAACGTGCTGTCTTGAAATGATTCTCGAGCTTACTTAACAATTCGTCATATGCAAGCTCGGCAGGTTTTTTTGGGAAAACTAAGTCCGTTAGGAGCTTTGATGTGCAATCGTGCAATGATATGAGAAGTAATGCTCTTCTTTGTTCCTTTTTGTCACTTGCGATCCCGTTACCAATGAAAAACTGTTCCAACTTTGAACTGTAAATTGACCATTCATTAAACTCGTGGTTAAATTGTGGAAGTTCCCCAAATTTTGCCATATTTCCGTAATTAACAAAAATTTCACTGATTATATCTGCAATTGTTTCATTGGCAATTTCGAAATTCTCGGTTTCACTTTCTGAGCTGCTGGTATTATGATCCGACATGCAAACACGTGGTTATTTTTGGCTTTGAAATATAGATCCTCGTCGCCACTATAATATACGGATGCACTAAAAACGCCAATTTAAAAAGGGAACTAATTTTATTAAACAATTACAGAAGATAAGCGAATTAGACGGCGTGCGGACAGCAACTGACTGCTTACGCCCTGACACACAGTTTTCGTTACTGGCTTGTGGTGTTGCCACATGCTCTCTGAAATGTATGAAATATATGTCACAAAATTGCAAAACTGTGAACTGTCAAATATAGGTCTTTATATAAGATATACAAGAGTTATAATGCAGTCAATCCGATCGTTTAATCAATTCCAGTTGTCGTTTAGACGGAGTCGTATACTCGTTGAATTTAAAAATTATGAGATGTTGTACAAACGTCTTATTGTAATGCAGTAATTGTATATGGGCATTATCGGTTATTAATCATGTAAAAGATTATGCATGCAATATTACGACTCGGGTTATAATCGTAAAATCGTTAAAAGCCCATGTCCGTTTATTGTTTTATACCTGATTATAAATTCGTTGTTATAACAGTTGTCTAGTTGTATCAAGTGTTATGACATAAAAGTTGTAATACGGACATATATGATGTTGGTACAACGTAAAACTTCATCGCAAAAACAATAAAATCTTAGTGTGCTACTTGGGTATGGAAAACCTCTCTCATCATACCTATTCATAAAAAGGGTTATAAAAGGGTAAAAGAAATGAGATTTCCAACTACAGACCTATAGCTAAATTATCCTGTATACCCAAACTGTTGGAACCCATTGTTCATTCTAAGTTATCTCCACAATGCAAGTGTTCCCTCGAGCACTCAGCATGGTTTTATATCAGGTAGGTCTACTATCACAAACTTACTTGAATTTACCTTTAATATCATTACTAGTTTCGGTAAAATCCTGGAAACAGACTGTGTTTACACAGATTTTAGCAAGGCATTTGACAAATTATTGCATTCCTTCATTATGCTCAAGTTGAATGAACTTCGGTTTCCCCTTTTACTCCCTCGCTCGTATCTGTCTGAAAGATGCTATCAGGTTCTTTTTCATAGTTCTAGATCAAGGGTCATAGAGGTCACATTTGGGGTGCCTCAGGGTAGCCACCTTGGCTCGCTAATTTTTGTCCTTTCGGTTGACGATATTGCGCATCTTTTAAAGCATTCTAAGGTGATAATTTATGCTGACGACATCAAGATTTTTTCCTTCATCAATGATCTTAGTGACTGTGCTTCTCTTCAGGAAGACCTGAATACCTTTCACTCTTGGTGCGGACACAATGATTTCGAACTTAACATAAAAAAATGCGAGCTCATGTCGTTCTTTAGAAAGCGCGACTATATTGCCTACAATCCATTCTACGCTGTCCACATCGGTCGTATTGAGTCTGTTCAGCGTAGGTGCATCAGAGTTGTGCTTAGAGATCTCCCTTGGAATGATCCAGTAATTCTTCTGCCGTGTCGCAAGCGGCTCAATCCTCTAAGCATGACTTCCTTGGAAAGGCATCGTGAGGTTGCTGATATAGTTTTTATCCACAAGCTTTTGAATTCCAATATTGACTCCTCGGGGCTCCGTGGTAGGGTATCGTTCAGGAGTAAAGTCGCAACTTGAGGGGTGCCCCATTTTGCATATTAGTTTCTCCAGAGCTAACTATGGTAAGCATGAGCCTATTAATCGCATATGTGCGGCGATCAATTGCGTAACGGAGCACTTTGATGTGAATGTGTCCAAGAGTGTAATAAAAACTCGTCTTTTCCAGGTCCTGTGATTCATGTTAAGTGTTAACGTTACTAACTACTTTCTTGTTTCCTTGTCCTATCGATCGGATTAACCTTACTAACAATTCATATTGCATGCTTATCGGGGAGCCTAATCTTAACACATTTCTTTGAAATGTGTGAACGCTTATTGTGGAGATAATCACATTTTTCTCGGCTTCACGCTGGGAACTGCGCCTTCTGGGTTAGACGGGAAACTCATTATTAAAATTATTCCTTCGATTCCTATATTCAAATGAAGGTTGTAATATCAATTTTAAATGAAAAGGAGTTTACACATAAAAAGTAGCTGCGTTTTTTTATTGTGATCCAGATCATTGGAAATTTTGTTTTAAGTTGACATTTTATACACAGGCAAACGGTCGGCAATTTTAAAATCTAAAAAAATCATTAGATTGCCACGAGGTTGAATAATTCAAAACATGAACTTGATATTTTCCAGGTCATATTTTGACATTTCCTACAGTTCAAAATCAAGACAATTCGATGAATTTTTTCAGATTATGAAATTATCAACTGCTTATAGAGATTCAAATTCATAATTATCAATGATCCAGATCAGAATAAAGAAACGCAGCTAGTAAAAGGACATAATTACATAAATATTTTAGCATAATTTCTTAGTTTATTTTAAATAAAGGGGCTTTTAAAGAAATTTGATTACGTCATATCCTGCAAAATTATCCATTCGATTTAATTTAATTATACTTATGTATTTATTAATTTATTGTTTTTCAGATTTTATAATTTTGTATGTCCTCCTGTAGTTTTATAAACAGTTTCCAACTGTTTGTTGTGTCTATTACAAATTATAAAAAGATTGTAGCACTGGCATTGCGTACCCACGATTTACAGACCACAAGGTTAGCCAGGCTTTATTTTGACATATAAATCGTGACGTCACTCTGGATAAATTGAACTTGGATCTTGATTTTTAATGAATTTTTAGTGTAATTTTTCATATAATAGGATCCGCGTTTATTTTACATGTTAATTTTTATTTTAGTACTTAAATTTACATCACTTCTTGCTAAATCGTCACCATGGAAAAGCTGTGAGAACAAAACATCCAGAGTGACGTTATAAAATGGCGATTCAAATTAAAAACCTGGCTAATCTTATAGTCTGTAAACCGTGCTGCGTATCCATCTTTCAAATGTCATTGTGTCAACGCTGTCTCTCCCGCTTTTAGATTAAGTCAGGACGTAAAATATTGTGTACCTAAAAATTTGAGGTCTGGAGGTGATACAAGTTTATTTAAATAAAGTCGACAAGCTAAACGCGTGTTGTTTTTTTGTAGCGCAACTATAACAAGTCTGGCGACGAGGATTAAAAAGTTGGAGTAAAAACGAAATTAGGGAAAATCTGAACAGAGAAAGTGGCACCCTTAGTGAGAAATATTGAACCTTTCCTTCGTGGAAACAACTTTTAATCTAGATAGAAGATAGACTTTGTCAATGTAATAAATTATGTACAAGACAAAGCGAAGACTCCGTTATTCATAAAGCTAATGGGTTCGGAAGCATATGAAATCTTACCGGCATTAATGATTCCACCAGCTTGAGAATAGTATTCGAAATTCATTCATTCTTTTCGCGAATATTCTTGTGTTCAATTGCATGCAAAGCAAAAATAATTGGCATGATCAATTTTCTGAAGGGTTTTGAACTAATAATCCTCCCTTAAAAAATGTTAGAAAATTTGTGACCACTCGTTGTAGTGCCTGTGCCTAGCAATTCGATCGGCACACTGATGATAATCAAGATGACTTGCTTTCACTTTCTTTTCACCTAGAAAAAAATTGTCTATTCATGTCATGTGGACGTTTTTCAAGTGTTTTTCGAAGTGAATTTCACTTCAAAATATAATTCAGATGTTTGGAAATGTTTGTTTCCACCAAGTGCCTCCATCTTATGTTCAATGACATATGGACAGTTAAACATAGTCCAAAGATGGCCAATTTGTGCCACATGTTGGGAATCAATTTCCCGATAGAAATAAAAGCGCCGTAAAATCCCCAGCATTTCAGCACTAGGCCTAAATTTTCTCTTGAAATATCTAAATAGATAAATTAATCCATAGTGTCATTTATGAATTCTAAAGATCCATCTACCATGTTTAGTTGTGACAATTAAGCTTTTTTCTTACAATTCCTGATTTGCTTCATACAAAATTTCGTCCATCTGATCTAAAACAATTATATTTCCTTTCATTTACAAACAAAACGTCCTTCCAGAAGTTGACACTTTTGTTTTTGAAAGCTTTAGTGAACTCATATTTTCCTTTTTTCCGGCGGCGGTTACGGCTTTATTCTTGAGAACGGGTCCTTGTTAGCCGGCATTTCTAAGGGTTCGTCTTATTGCAGAATCACTAATTTTATTCTTGATAATGTTTTCCGCTTCACTCATTAGTGCTTGACAAAAATTTTTTTGCCGCTATGTCCACTGCGATTCTTTATCCGATTTTCATTTCTAACCCATGTAATTATGATATTAGCTGTGTGTTTTTGCACAAGGTACCAAGATCTGGATCTCACTTAGCCACGTATTTACAACAACAACAAAAGATCTCGATCTTTATGTAGATCTTGGATCTGGATCTTTAAAGATCCAAAAATTAGTACTGATTCCCACGTATAGGCGCACTTTCTTAGTCTTAGATGTTGGTACTGTTGTTTATCAAACTTAAAGAGTGGCTTTAAAAGTGAGAAAACATGTATGATATAAAATTGCAAGTATTACAAATAACAAATAAAATTTATGCGTTTGAAATATTGCAACTTATTACCTACAATAAAATAAAATAATTCCTTACAATTAGCAGCTGTCAACTTGACAATGATTGTCAGTACTGCCAATGTATAAAACTAATTTCAACAAGATCCCGATCGTTTTTCTGCCTATAGATCTAGATCAAAAAAACACAGCTATTCTTGATATGGGCTTAAGTTAAATTTTACTGATTTCTCTATTTGATTTACGTCTTTTGGTATGAAATATAACTAGCTCCCTTGTAACTATTGTTGTTTCTCGGAATTTCCACCTTAACCTTTATATAATTAGAAATTAGTTAATTTTAACAATTAATTCTTTAAGGCTCAAATAAATCACGCAAACTACTTCTCTATAAGTTAAGTACTGATATTAAATTAGATCGAAAGATTTAAACAAAACAAATGTAATGGCTATAAAACACAAGCCAAGAAGTAGGATTTGCACATGTTTGAATAGTTTTTATGAACGTTTTTAACATAGGAATTTGTAGCCTAAGTAGTCTGAGTCAGCGCTCATAAAAAACCGTTCTTGTGCTAGTTGCAAATATTGCTTCATGGCGCTTGTGTTCTACAGTCTCGGGGGTTTTACTTTTGGTGTTTTATTTTAAAGTAAAAATGAATAAAAACCCACATTTAATAGTAGAAACCTTGAGAAGTTGGTTACTAAAAATTTCCATCTTTATTTAAAACTAAAAAATAACGAAGAGCTTCAACTTTTTCTATATTTCTTAATGAAAATTTACGAATTCATTTTCTAATCGTTTCAGAGCGTTATTCAAATGTCAGGTTTCCGTTCACTAGCAGAGCAGGAAGAAGTGGAATTCGAAAGCAAAGTAACGACCAGGGGTCTAGAAGCAACTCGTGTCTCAGCTCCTGGAGGAGTGGAGTGTAGAGGTAGTACATTCAGGCCAAAGCCAAAGAAACGATTTCGAAGAATTCGATGCTACAATTGCGGAGCCTTTGCAAATCATATCGCAGCCAAATGTGCTCTGGGTCCTCAACCAAAAAGATGTCACTTTTGCAAAAGCGAAGAGCATTTAGTAGCCGACTGTCCACATAAAAAGGTAATTCAATACAACAGATACTTTTAGTTGGGAGCTCATGGTGCAACCACTTGCTTTAAATCACACACAGATGACACGTTTATTTTTTTTTAGACAGAGACACAACCTGATTCAAGTGAAGATGACAACCAAGACAGGCAAATTTCGGAACCAGTCCACAGTTCATAAGCTTAAAGCCGCTCGTATAATAAATTTGTACAGATTGTATATACTTCCCCAGGCTAAGGGTGTGTTCAAAAGTGCATTTCCAAGAGCCGATTGCAATTTCTACATATGCAGTTTACTTAATATATAAAACAATTTTTTTAATTGTGGTATGCAAATGTATGTAAAAGCAACACTCGCTATTACATTTTATCGCAATTGTGAATTACGCACGTAGAAATTGTTGTCAACTGCAGGAACTGCTTTTCTGAACAGGCCCTAAAACTTCTAACTTATTTTTTATGCCTTTTGATCACGGGCCTGTTTGGTTGTGGTCGAAAATGTAGGACCTGTTTGTAATTGAAGTTTCTTCATTCGACTGCAATTTCTACACATATAGTTAACTATGTAAATGAAGAAATCTATCCCACTCCGGGGTAGACAATGCGTAGACAATGTAGACAATGCATAGTTTACGTAGGCAATGTAGACTTTTGGTAGACAATGTAAACTATTGGTAGACAGGCCCTATTCTTGTACTTGCGATATGTCGCAGCTGATTTAACGGATTCAAATAAACATAAATTTTTCTGCTCACTGGCATATTAAAGAATTACGTTGACATTTCATTGAGCCCAAGGGCGCAATACAGACATTTCAAATAAATAACTGCACTATATGGCGCTAGTTGTATAATTTTTTCATACAAAATATGACACTTTAACTGGGATTTTTATTAGGTATAATAGAGTTAAATTGGAGAGCTATTATTCGCACATTTGGCACACAAAAGCCATTTGAGAAACTTTTTGAGAAATTTTTCTTTCATGAATTGTGATGTGGCAATAAAACAGGAAGTCTTTGTACGCTGTATATGAGCTTCCTGCCTGGGTCCGTTATTTTAGGTCCGTTATTTAAGCGCTAAAATGAACACTAACATATAAAATAAACGCTGATTTTATTACCTTAAAAATTCCACAAAAAATACACGTCTCTTTTGCTCGCTTCCAATTGGAATGCTTCCAAAACAATGTACATTCTTTCTCTGACGAAGATTCAAGCTCCATTTATCCAAAGTGACGTCATGAAACAGTGGTCAAATTCTATTTATCAATGAGAACTATTTATGAGTTGAATGTCGGAATAGTCCAGATAGGACCCAATATCTATTGTCTACATTGTTTACATAGATTACATTGTCTACGTGAAATATTGCGACGTAGAGTACGTCATTATTTACGCGTCGAAAATGGCGTAATTTACGTTATGTAGACAATTTGCCCATCACGCGTAGAAATTGCAGTCGACTGCAGAAACTTAAATCTTGAACAGGCGTGTAGTACTGCGTGACATATGCAAAAGTTACATGTGTGGTCATATGCCGTAATGTGCTCATCAAAAACTATATTTCGCGCAGTTTGCGTTCTTTATTAATAAAATGTAGAAATCTAAAAGGATGGGATTGTAAAGTTTTTAGAAGTATCTGCACTACACAAGTAGATTTTACATATGTTGTGCAGTACTGCGTCTATGTACTCGGCCAAGCTGAAATCTATAATAGGATGTAATGCATTTATATGATCTAGAGAGAGTTTGATTTCAAGAGTAGTTTTAAATAAAGCGTGTAGAATAAAATTTTAATAAAATTAATATTTTGTACATAATTTATCTTTTCTTAGGTGATAGTAAAATACGAACATTCCAGTTTTCCTTATGTGTTCAGAATCTGACACATACATACAGAGGCTGCTAAAATTATTCGTCATATCACTAAATCGCGTTACTTTTCCTACTACTAGATAATCTATTCCCAGAGAATTTACAATTTTCAGATTATTATTTCTTGAGATTTCTGTATTAGTTATTACGAAATTTGTTTAAAAGATTCGATTTTGTTTACTCATAATAAAAAATTATTTCTAGAAGAAATTAAATTTTTGTATATGTACAGACTCACATTCACTGTTGCGCGCTTACGTTATAAATTTCTTGTATTCTTTAGGGTTAAGGGAGAAGCCCCGCTTATCGGGCAAATAAGGAAAATTTGGGAATTAAAAATAAATAATAGTACAGCAGAACTTTTTTAAAACTTTTATAATATATTTATGTGCACCAAAAGTTTATAAATAAAGTTTTTTAATTACAAGGTAACCATACGAAACTTTGATATAAAAAAATGTCAAGTTAAAAAAGTTAGAGCCTTTTCAACAAGAAATACCAATTTTTTTCATTTCTTATTTGCTTAACTCGTAATGACATGATTTTTTATCCCCGGCTACAAACACCATAATATTACGTAACTCTTAGTTTAAAAAAACCCAGAAATGAATTGTAAAAAACTTCGCAAGCAACTAAAATACGTTTTCCACATTTTCTACATGTAACATAATACATTTAGGAGTAAAACTTTAAGGTAGTTAAATTTAGTCTTCGGGAACAAAAGTTTGTATAAAATGGCTTTTACTGTTTCGATAAACCGCAAAAGAAAATGAATTCTAAATATTTGTTATTGAGTATTTGTCAGATTGCGTAACATAGGAACAAAAATCTCCAATCTTTATATTTCGATTTTTTATGCTAGAGTTTCTTGTGGTCTGCTCGAAGCAATAATTTCATCCCACACCAGCATAGTTCTAGCTTTTGTTCGAAAATTATGAGCCCTGAGGCAGCAGGTATACAGCTACCTTTTATATATTACATATGCCATGCTTGCAGATAATGTTGATGTTTTGGCAGTGTTTTCATTTTCATTAGAATGCAATAACTGCAGTATCATAATCTTTAACCATATTTTGAGGGAGACTTTTCGTAGCGTACCTAGCAATTTCAGCGTTACTTCTCCGTTTCAATTCGTTCACGTTTGCAGGACCAGTTTAAAATCTAATTTTTATAATTAGCGAATCACACCTTCGACAGGAATCTGGAATAGGATTTTCAAAATGTGTGTTGAATATAGAAATTTATTTATGGAGAAATGTTGTTGAAATAACTCGTTTTTGTAAGTGTAAATCAATTATCTATATGTGTAGTTTTAGCATAAGTTACGCAGTACTGCGTTTTCGGACAGGCCCTTTATTACTTATATAATTTGCTTCATAAATCTGTGTATCCATTCCGATTTAATGTAAATTATTTATAAAGGCGACAATTGCCAAGTAGCCAGCTAGCTCAGTCGGTAGGGGATAAGAATCTTATTCTAAGTGTCATGGGTGCAAGCCCTACATTGGGCAACTTCTTTAAAAATTTAGTTTAATTATTTCTAAAGCGAAATTTCTATAGCTGCAGAAAAAA
>QYTT01094268.1:3011-26206 GCA_006980735.1 Dasypogon diadema
AAACATTTTAGATAAGTTTCAAGTTTTTACATTCCGTAGAATTTATATCATGCATGAAATTATTTTTCCTCATAAATTCAATTATCTTTTCCTCCATTTTAAATTCTTTTAATCTTGGTACCTAAAAAAATATTAAAATTTACATTTATTTTGTTGGCAGCACTGTGGTATCAGTACCAAAATTTAAAACTTTCCAAACTTGGGTAGCAAGCATCATTTGATACTGGTACCAAATGATGCTTGCTGCCGCCATTGTGGAAGCTCTCATAAGCTTTCGTTGTTTGAAACTTGAATTTGATACCTGGTACTTGCGGCTTGGTACCTGCGGCTCTGAATGTGTTTCGGCCCTAATTCTGGTACACGGTACAGAAACTCTTCTACGTACGAATAAATCAACATAAGAGGAGAATTAAAGTGCATTGAAATATGTTGTGTGCACTTTAAAACGAGTATAGAGTGATTTATTTTGAAAAACACAACTCTGAATGGGGACTACATATTTAGAAAGTGATTTCTAAAAGAAAGACACTAATTTCAAATTAAGAAATTCTCATTTCCATTTAAAGTATTTAACGAAATTTCAGTAAAACGTAAACACCTTAATAATGAAGGTGATGGAGACAAATTCCTCGAAGAAATTTTCTCCTAACTTTTCCTTCCATTACGACACAAACTTTTATAAAAAGATTTTACTGGCTTTGATTATATTTCGCCCAATTAAGGATAATTTATCACAGAAAGTAACTTTCTCTGCATTAACTGGTGGTCCGCAACGATTCCCCAACACCGTTGATGACCGAAAACTTTGAACGGAAGACTAATTTGAGCTTTTGCTGGAGGGATTTTCTCCAAACCAAAATAAGACACATTCAGTGGTGTAAGTCATCTCTGAAAATATTGTTTCACGGACCTTCGATCCTATTGTGTTTATTGAATCGAAAATTGGCTTTGATATATTTAGAGATAAATGAGTGGATGTAATTTGAAATAGCACTACGTGACTGAAATTGCCTGTGAAAATAAATGGAAAATGGAAAATGCGATTAAAAGTTGAAAAATTCTTTTTAAGAAATTTCGTGACGTGGAATATTTACGAATATTATTAATATTCCTCGCACGAATTTTAACTACTGGGATTGACAACAACAATTTTCATCTCAATTCATTTATTTGCTAAATGGGAGAGAGAAAAGAATCGGGTTCCCCCATTGCCGCCATGGATTGTGGTTTTTCCTTAATCGGATTTTGTGGAAATTGTAAGTTGAAGAAAAATTCGAAATTCGAAAATGTTTTAAGCTATTGTTAATAATTCTTTTTATAATTGCATATGAATTTATATTTAAATTTAATTTAGAATTAGAAACGGGAAGCATGGTTTCAAAAATTTTTAATAAATGCAGTCATCTTCGAATTCTTGGGGATCTGAATTCCGAGGTCAGTAAATTGTATGCTACTGCATGTGATCAGGAAATTAAAAAATTATTATTTCATTTATATTAAATTTTGAATAAAATAAGAGGTAAAAAGTTTCCCTTTTAATGCAATAATTGTAATTTTTTAACAGGTAATCACTGGCTTGGTCGACCAATTAAAACTCACAGCAACAGGTGAGGAAATATTCTGTTCTTTTAATATACAACATTTGTCTTAGTGTGCATTTCGAACCACTAAATTAGCAACTACCCTTAGAACGGTGCGATGTAAAAGAAATGAGTTATTTTAAGTTCTAGTAGAATTTATCTACACTGTAGTATAATTAAGAAATTGTTGTTTCCATTGTGCAATTTCGTTTTTGCATCCATTTCTAACTAATAACACCCATGTTCACCCAATCGGTTAGAAATTGATTATTTTAATTTAATATCCAAATGACAGCCATCCTCCTGCTCGCTAAAACCGGGTAGTCATATACCATGTGCTGCCCGACCTCAGTATCCTCCAGTCCCGGGTTGTATTTATCATCCTCTAGGATTCCCATTCTTTTTGATATAATATACCAAAGCTATCTAAGTATTCCTTGTTCCATGCTTGGAACTTTTCGCCTGGTCTTTCCAAACGTCCGCCTAATTTCTTTCTTAGACTGCCAACTAATTGTTGCACTTTCTTACCAATTTTGGTCTTTTCTGGTATTGCCAAAGTACAATCCCCGTCGATAGAATTGCCTCAACAACTGATACCCAGATAAATCACCGCGTTCTTTGCAGGAATCGAACCCACGCTAACAACACTTTATTCACATATTCTGCAAGCAAACCGTTTTATTTGGGTTCCCATTTTCATCACATAGAAAGGTTGAAATAACTTATGGAGTCCTGATTTATTATATTTGATAAATTGAGGCTATATAGAGTTTAACGTGATATAATTCCATCCCAATGCCTGAATATATTATTAAAAGCTTCTTAGAAGTTACTTATATCTTGAAAATATATCAACTATCCACATATAAATCCAGTTGGTTTCCCATTTGTATTAGTTTTACCTTCCGGCAAAAGCCGAAAAGTTTTCGAAACTGCAGCTCAATAGTGTTAGGCTGTCCCAACTTAACAATGAAAAGTTCTAAAGGGTTTTGTAGATAATCTTAGATTAGGTATCCCTAAAACATCCCACAGAAATTAGTGCATTAAAGTTGTATATTTTATTCGCATCTATAGAATATCTTCTTAAAGCTGATTTTATATTCTTTACGGTGACCTGAAATTAACTTCAATAAACTTGGGAAAATTAAATTTCCTGCTATGAGACTACAATATTGCTTGTATCTGTTCAACTGAGTGAACATCAGAGCACTAAAATACGCACAAAAGATTTTTCCTTTTTGCCTTCGACCTTAAATATAGGAAGAGAAAATCTGATAAAGCAAGCCCAAATTGACTTTCAGGATGTGTGAAATAACATAGAAAATTTAATTGTGCGGAACGTTTTACGACTGCCTTTAAATGAATTACATACGTCCCTTATGGCATTTGTCGTTTCTGACTTTCTTTCCTAATAATGATTAAATTTATAATCCAATTATTAACACTGTCGAAACGAGCGTATCTGTAGAAAACATACCTATAGGTATATTTTCAAGATTTGTACTACAATAAATTCTATATAATAATTTACGCAGCCATTAAATCTGTTCACATCGAATCCAACGCCATACAAGCAATAACATCGCACTAAATTCTATTTATAAAATTATCAAGTTTGTGACAACTTTGTTATGTATCTCAGATTCTCCGCAGTTCCTCTTTACATCACAGATATCTCCTAAAATATCTATGTCAGTGTTATTTTTATTTCTGCCTGGTTTATGGAAAAAGTTTCGTTTTCCAGAAGAAAAACTTCACCATCGATAAATATCACGGAAATCGTCACGGTATCATGAGAATTTAACAAAAAGATTGGAGGGGTTGACAGCAGTAAAGATAAGTGGCTATTAACTAGGGAAATACTTGGAAAAAAATTTCGAAATTGGTACTGCAATATATGCAATAGATTTATACGTTCACTTTAAAACGCTTCTCAATCCGAGCATACAATTTGCGAATAAGGGCGGCCGAATTGAATGATCCCTTTGAGATTGATAAGATATTGTTAGTACTAGGAAAAATTAAAGACAATAAGGCTCACAGCTTCGATAGAATCCCTATATGAAATTTTCAAATAAGCTACGCTTGAATTTTTAGAAAATCTAACTAAAGCAATAACATATTCGAAGCAGGTACAATACCTGCATCTTTTAAATAGGGGATTATTTTTCCAGTTTATAAGAAGGGGAATCCTTTGACCTCGGCATAACTTTTGTGTTTTTTTCTGTTATTTATTTTCACACTTGCTGGATCCGAACAGATGACATTTTTCCTTTTTGTATTACTTCAATATAGCTCACATTAATCCGAATTATATAATGTATTTTAACTCGAACTATTTAGGATTAAATCATAATTTTGTAGAATCTATTGTTGAAATAAACATTATTCAGTATTATTCACGATTCATGCTGCTGTTATTGATTCAATCCATTACTTATGTGAAATGATTTAGAATGCTTAAAGGTTATTGATCAACCACATCTACATTTCTTAGACATTATTATTAATATGTGCAGTCATCTGTTAATTTGCCTTTATACAAATAGACTATTCCTTAATCTTTGTCAATGATCTTCAATCTTAGCACCCTATTAATTAACACCATTCTGTTTTATTAGTTTGTGACCTCCTGACCCTTACAACTCAATCCTTTTAATTACAAAAGTAGTTTACAGTCATTAATGAAATGACCTATCCAAAACGCTTCAGTACACATTTCTGAGATTCTCTGTAAATCATCAATTAAGCCACTGAAAGGCTATGATGCTATGAATACCTAAACAAAACACCCACGGCAATCTATGTATTTTAAATGAGTAATTACAAGGGTCAAATTGTAAAGTCTCTACTCCTTGTACCTTCAATGTAAGAGGTATGTTTCAAAGGCTTAGAGAAAATGGATTTATTATGTTCCTTGAAACTTTTCACTTCATTTGGGACAAATCTTGAAGCTATTACATACAGCGATTAACTAATTGAAAATTAAAATTGATTAACCCTGATTTTTTGGTAAATACATTTTTTCTAATTACTGTAAGCAAGTAGGGTTTTAAATCCTCCGACATATAACAATGGTGCTTTAAGCGAAAGGACATAAAAAATATTGTACAGATGTAGGATTTAATGTTGTATTTAATTCTCTAACGTACACAGAACACGCAATCTTCCGCTAGAACTAGAACACTATGAATCTTTCTTTTATAAAATAAAATTGCACATAGATGATTATTGTCATTATTTATTCAGAACTTTCGTATAATGATTTTCTTTACTTGGTCGTTTGATGTGGACTCCTATACAAGGAATTCGAAAATATTTATGATATTTCGATATATTCACGTTTTGAGAGCAATGTTGACAACACTGTATTCCTTTGAATAGCAATGTTGACAACACCCCACCAGGACCTCACCTGGCTCTTTAAGCAATTAAAAGACAAGGGGGAGACTAGAATCAGGCACAAGATGAATCTTAACATTTCACCTAACTCCTCGTCTACTAGTCCCCATTCAGTCGAAGAAGTATTCACCTATAGCGCTGTTCCTTCATCAGGCTACACCGGGGCAATCACATAGAAGCTGCTGAATACTCAAAATCTTCTTCTCGCCCAAACAGCTTCTGCAGAAATCATTGAGGCGAGTACAAAAGTGCTCCGTGTCCTTGCCAAAAATGTAATGTCCTGTCACGATGGCCGTGATGTTATTCGCCTCTTCCTAAGCAACGGAAGGGAAGATTTTTGGCTAGAGCAGTCTTAAGGATTCGCAAGCGGATAGCCTCGTCCATCTATCGTTAGCTACTATAATAGCCTGTTGATAGATTACTCTCTTTACCTTTATAATCTATAATGGATCTATCCGTTAGTGCTATACCCATCCTCGCAAGCTCATCGGCTGCTTCATTTCTTGGTACATCATTGTAGGGAGTCAACCAAGGCTGAGAGATGCAACGCTTCTGAAACCAGTCGGGCCAACAAACAGACAGAAATTTTTAACCTCTCTGCAATCCTTTGAAACAAACTCAATGCTGTTCATCTACAATTGAATGGGCCACAGTTTCGGTATTTTCTAATGATACTATCCCATCGTTTCGATATCCATTTTCTATAGACTTACTTTCCTCGTTAGAGTGCTTGATCTACCTAGGGCACTTATCTGTTTTTGATTGTTCTACCAAAGTGAAATTTTTATTCATAAGTTCAAAGGGCATTCGATAATTAGTACTTGCCGCTACTCCATAATTAACTCTACACTACCTAATGTTACCTTTTTCAAAGAATCAATTTCCCACTTTAATTAAAATGAGATACCTTCATTTAAAAAAATTGTTTTGATGAAATCCAACGAAAAATTCCGAGATATAGAAATATATTCAGATTTAGGTATATCCCTGTGTTTCATTGCCTATGGGAATTCTTCACCAGTGATCCCGTTATGTAACCTGCAATGAGTATACTTTCCGGTCTCCCGGAAGGGAGAGGAGGAAGCTTAAACATCTAAACAAGATAAGGCTCAGGTTGTAACCAGAACAGAAATACACACCTTTTCCAGTCCTTTTAATGTACCTTTTGTATTTTATTGTTTACGGTAATTCAGCTGAGGAAATAACTTTTCTATTTTTAGAATATTTTGCTTTCAATCCCATTCCCCCACTGGCTCTTACTATTCTAAAAATTTTAATTCCATAATTTAATTATTTTGCATTAACTTTATTATTGATGAAAAGCCACTCATTTGCTTCATAGCTCTTTCAACAACCAATTTCCGGTGAATATTTATGAAGGAAAAATTCAGTCGAAGGTCGATATTATGAAGTATACTCCTAATTTTTAAGAGCAGATTAATTTCTACGAGTTTTCTTCGAATTTAGCACTTCTTTACTGACTGTAATTCCAAACATAACTCATGTAAATTCCAAACGTACTTGGGTTTTCGGAAATGTTTCTAAAATACTTCTGAAATGTAATGGCTCCGGATAGCGTTCACATTAACTACATTCCCCTATGTTATGACTCCATAAATATAAAATATGTTCTTAGTAAGTTCAAACTACTATTTCAGCTGGGTTTTATGATAGCGAGATATCCTAATGGGGAACGATTGCAATGAATATAATCAGTGCACCACAGCATCATGAATATGGCCATGGGATAAATTTATGCTCTGCAATGTTTTACTCATACACAATTTCAGTTTAATTATCACAAATTCCATTTAGTATTGTGCAACAAATCTAACATTGTAACTGGAATTGGGAACTGGTATTCCTTTGTGTAAATAGATAAATATGGGAGGGAATTTTGAAATGAATACAATTTCGATTGTTATGAAATTTCATACTCTGAATCAAAGAAATTGGAGAAAATGTCAATTAGAGGACCATTCGTTTTATTTTATTTCAAATTTTCACGATTAATATTAGATCCTGGGGAAAATTAATACAATGATTATTTCCAAAAAAATATTGAGCAAAAAGAAAGATAACTACTGCAGATGTGTTTTTTTTTTCAAAAAGAACAGAACTAAAGAGTGGAAAAAAGAATATGTCTAGATCACGAAACTTATAAAAATCTGTACTTTACGAAAGTGCCCAAGCAGAAGGAAAATTATGTCAATCTTTAGATAAATTTTACATAGATAAAGATTCTCTATAAATTGTTTCGAAAATAAAAATCTTACTATTCTTTTATGTCTAATTTTCCTACACAAATAAGAAAGAATTAATATTGTAATTGTGTAAGAATTTAATAAGGTTAAATAAATAATAAAATGAAATAAATATTCCAAATATCATTTTAACATACAATTCTCTTTTATTTATTTACTTAAAATTGCATATTTTTTGAAGGTTCTTCCTGGCCATCTTTTCGCTTCTTCCGTAGGTATATCTAAAGTATAACATAATTGGTCAAAAACAATTATAGCTTCTTCTTTTATTACTAATTAAATTTACATACTTTATATTGGAGTTAGCCTTCCTAAGTGAAAATATTTCACTTTCCTCACATGTAAGTAACGCTGACAACAACTCCGATCTTTTAATTATTTTTGTTTAATTTTAATTATATTTATTTATTTATTTTTTTATATAATGCGATTTTAATATTATTTTATTCTGATTATTATCATTTATTTTTTTTATTTTTCCCTTTTTCCTTCATTTCCTATTGTTATTATTTTCCCTTTGCTTTTTTTTCTTTCTTAAACACTTTAAATTTCTGTAATTCTCTTTAATAGTTTTTACTTACTATCTCGCTTGTAATTAGTATGTTAAAGCTCAAGACCACTTCATGGCTTGTGGTTTCTAAGGTTTATTCTAGCTCATCTCGCACAGATTTTAATAACCATAACTTTAAATTTAAATGCGTTTGAGCAATGTGTCTAAGAAACGTAAATCAGATATTGTTTATGGTACAGCTCCAGTGTGGTCTACATTTTCTATAAGGATGACCTGAACAATGAACCTTTCATGGAAATAACAATTTTCAAGAGCCGATGATATATGAATCGCACTTGATGCAAAAGGTCAAGTAAAACCAAAATAGCTGCCATCCTCAACATTGTAGAGTGACAAAAATAGAGAAACTAGGCATTTCATTTGATCCCTGAAAATGGTTTTTGGTTATCTCTGGTATATCTAGTGTACGTAGCCAGACAAACAAACGCCATACATTATGCATGCATTTATGTCGGCTCCAAAGTTGCTCTATAAATTCGTACAAGCATCCAAAGTTTAAATGTCACCGGAGGTACCACAGGGAATGGAATTAAATGATTTCCCAAAAAGAATTTAATTTATTGACCTCTGGCAGAATGTATGTTCCCATTTGCATGTAAACTGATGCGTATTTTTTGCATACCACAAAGTTGAAATGATGTTTTGATCCAGAATAGTAAAAAAAGAACTTTTCGTTAACCTGATAAAAGTAAAATATTTTGCATTTTTATGATATGGGATTTAAACAAATAGCAGTTGAAATAAAAATTAAAATAAGAAGAAATGCATTTCGTTCAGTTGCATTTCACTCCAATAATCTGCAAATTGTATAAAAAAACATTGAAATACCTTATCAAGGTCAAACTTGAAAATTGGGAATTTTGTGATCAATTTTTTTTTCAACTTAGATCGTGAATAAATTCTCAAGGATCAATGGTGCGAATACCATTTTTTCCGCCGTTTTCCGCAAACTGTCAAAACCAGGGATATTGAACCAACGCCAGACGTGCAATTTTTGTGGGTATTTTATAAAACTCTGAACGACTGGATTACCACGTCTAGACCAGACTCCAGGGGAATCCAGGTATCAAAAGTAGCTTCATCTGTAAACAGATTTTCTTCCACCCAAAGTCGTCTGCATTGAACATGTTCCTCAGATGGTAATGGTTTTCGAGTTATACGCCAAAAGTGACATGAATACATGAACAGATCTACTAGTAACTCCCATGGCGAACTAAATGGTCTATGGCGGCATGTACCCGTCACTTCCAAAGACACTCTTATAAGAGCCCTAATATATTTCGCTTCTGTATACGTTTTCGCCCACGGTGTTAATGCTTGGGACAAAATACCGATTGAAATAAAAATGACTTAACCGTTTGAGTGCGGCGTATAACAGTTTTGTTCGTGAAACGAGCTCCTCCGCACTCAAACGGTTAATAGCAGGCCTTTCACGATAGGAATTTCTACCGGGATTGGTTCAAAGCCTTTCGCGGATCAGTTCCCCAGGACAGATCCGCTCGTTAGTGGCTGAAGTCGTATGTCCGACTAATGGAAGAGTTTACTTTTTGCGCGAGCGAGCTAAGACCAGTTAGTACGGACTACTTCCGTCAGTGCAATTTCGCACAAGCGGAAGCCTTAAGTTTAGTGTGTAATCTTCCTGTCCGTTTCACTATATGTGAGATTGGATATGTGTTTGCATGTGTAGCTAGTAAGTTAAGTGTGATCACTAATAGCCAGAAGCGTAAAAAATTCTCAACAGTGAACAAGAGAAGCGCGGTCACGCCGGATAGCAATCAAACGAAAAATAAACGTTTGAAAGAATTCATCCCACAACAATAGCTGGTATAATACTATATTTTTTTCTTAATAAATTCAAATACTATTCTGCAATTAAGTTTCCATGAATGAAAAAGGAGTCTGTAATTGGATTTCACAATATCCTAACCCAAAATTTTCATCTTCTCAGGATATAGTTTGTGACAATCTCTAAATTATATTATGGAGATTTGCATCTGCCCAATAACGAAATTCGAAAAACTCATATGAATGAAAAGCTTACAATTAATATTTTTGCAGAAAATGTATATTGGTTTTGAACTATGGCAAATTCTTATAGTGAATTCTTGGAATAAGACGGTTCGGGAGTTTCCAACGTTTTCTCAGTAGAATTCGAATTTGAAATGAAAATGAGGACTGCCACTTAACACTTTGACGGATGAACATATACGGATGACACCTAAAAGCTCTCTCACACCAAATGCACTTTAACACGTAATTCTCTCATGAAAGCTTTTTGTGGTAGTCAAAGAAATCAAACTTAGACCATTTAAGTAGTCCATCAGGTAGTTATGTTGATTTCCTGAAACTTTTGTCTCTAGCATATTTCATAAAAAAAAAACATTGTAACCGAAGTAAACGGGTTTTTCGAAACTTCCAATACTCATTGCATACACAACTATATTAAACACTTTTGGCTTATATTCCGAATTTTTCGTAATTTAACTGTTGTTTATTTCTACTAGAAACTGATTTATCAGTGCATATCTCCCAATATTAAATTTTAATAAACTTTGTCTAGTGAATTCTTAATTTATTGAAATCTTCAACAACTTATTATAAAAATATCATTTAAAACCAGATATTTATGTAGCAGAGTACAGACCAGTATTAATAAGTATTTTCTCAAAACTGAATTTTGAAATCATGGCATTTCAATCTTTTCACCCAATTTAGTAAAAGTTTCCTTCATCAATTCAATAGCACTTGGTATTTTCGTTTGTTAAAGATATTAGTTTTATTTATGTTTTTCTTCTGGATCTACTACCATTCTAGATTATTATTGAAATATTCAAAGTAAATATAAGTTATATTATCACATCCAATGTCATATTTACCTTCTAGAATATAGGAAAAAAAATAGAAACACTATGTCCACAAGCCTACTAACTCCAATTTAACGACACAAATTGGAAATGTTAATTCTTTGTATTTTCTGCAATGAATGAGTACCATACCACACAAAGATGTAGTGCTCTTTCACTGCCGGTTCAGAACATTTAAATTCAAAAGCTATCAGTACTGACACCGACATGGCTGCACTTTTATTGCGGAAAACATTGTCAATCAAAAGCAATTTCAATTAAAGGCTATCATCGATTCACGCCTCCCGAATGAAAATGCTTTTAGTGTGGTGATGCAATGATGGCATGCATGTTCACCGAATAGGAGTGGTTTTAACAATTTTATGAAAATGTATGCTAATATAATTGATGGGTTTAGGGAAAGGACATGTGGTGTTAAATCTTCCAAAAATTTTCAGTAGACAGTTTTTAAAGCTTACAGACTTTTGTTTGACATGGTTTTCTGATTTTCCTTTTTTCTTTCTTTTTTTTGTATTAATCTTTCCAGCTTTGCGGAAGTGTTATCTATTTATTTACACTTTCCTGTATGTGTTAATTGCATATTTGTATCAGAACGTTGACTGTGTGATTGTGTCTTGTCAAATGCTCTTGCGATTCCCGATTATAAAATTATTAGGTGCGACCACAAAAATCGTAAAGGTGGAGGTGTGGCAATGTATGTTAAGGATGAGTTTAAGGTTAGGATTTCCAAAACATCAACAGCTGGACATATAGAATTCTTGGCGGTTGCAGTTGACACCGTCTTGGACAAGATACTTTTAATTATTGTTTGTTGCCCTCCCAGAATTTTTATAGCCTAGATGTAGGGTATTACAGCTTTGAGCAAACGATTGTAACGCATAAAAATATTCCAAATCCTCGTTTTGTTTGAATATTGCCATTAAAATTAGGAAAAGGTTTCGTTTAAAAAATATTCCAAAAATTCTGCATCCCACACAAAAATTTGTACTTTTCAGTTGAAAATCGTACAAGTGAAAGGAAATTGATTAAATCCTTTTTCACGCTTACTAATTACTTCTCGAGTAGTTTAACCAGACGTGGGAGTACCATATGGTGCATCTACAATCTGCATAAATCAATAAAATTTGAATTTTTTCCAGATATGAATATTGAAATTTGTACTTTGATGTTCACGCAAAGTCACTTACAAATCCTTTTTGAATGGTGTGCTCTTTTCTCGTTACTATCGAGAATTTCTATGTCATCAATATTTGAGGAATAGTGTGTGTAGGATAAAGAAAACTAGAACTTCCATAGCTCTACCTTCAATGAGTATATTATTGACATGTGCTATATATTTACATAAAATCTATTGTGTATATGTATATATACATTTTTCTGATTTAATTTTAAATAACGCTTAGATTAACCAGACTCTTACTAGTAGTGGTCATTAAATACAATACTTGACTAAATTCAATATATCGTTGTAATTCTACGCCTTTTAGCATCACTAAATCGGTTACTTGGTCTAATTTTTCTTAACTAAAAATCTCTGGATAATTCAACTATATACAAATGTCTCGTAATTTGGTACTGTATACGCACTTAAATGTAGTTTTTTTTTCGTAAAATCCTTTTCTATCAAGATTAAAACGTAAGTTCGGCGGAAAGCTAGTGACTAGTGAAAAAAGATATATATACAAGATATAAAATATTAAAAGACTTTTCAGATATACCAATAAACATTATGTATCACATTTTATACATCCGCTAATTTGTTACATTACTTGCTACGCGCGTACACTGCAATTGGAATTATGTACTTCACCGTCAGATTTTCAACCCGATAATTTCGTGTTTCATAAGTTTCGTTGAAAAAATAGGATTTGCGAATGGTGGTACTGTTGATGGTGCCCTAACCCCATGCACGTTTTCCACTAACGGCTGCAGCTGCGTTAATGACAAAATTATGCATGTGGAGGGCATACATTCCGAGGGCATTAAATCTGGCATAGCGAAATAGTGATCTGTTATCGTTCGGGGTATATATGACTAGCTAGGCCGTCACATAAAATTCCCGACGTTTTTGGCACTTCTCCCGCGCTATATAGCACAGAGCTATACTTATTAAAATTGCAATGGCGATCCCCATACCGATGCTGACCCACATGATTTCCTCATTTATTCCTACGTAGGATTTCCCTGAAAATTCGATTAAAGACATGAGTGACATATAATCATTAAATAGGTTCCATAGTACCATTGTAGTAGCTGTTGGAGTAGCCAACTTTTCCTGCAACTCGACCGGCTGGCATGATTTTTGGTGCTGATTAGAAGATTTTGCAATTAGTACGTATGTAGATATAGATTTGCTGGTTTAGATGAAAAGTTCTACTTTATCCGGTTGTCCTTCATTTCAATTGGCAACCTAAAAACAAAGACACATATTTTAGCTTCTACTTGTAAATGTAAGTAAATTATTTAATTTAAATATGATATACCTAATAAGAGAGCATCGTTAACGTTATGGACTATTGTTGGATGTTATTAAATATAACTACCCAAAAATGTAATCTAACACTATTACATATTCCCAACATCAATCAATTTTAACACAGAGATGTCATTGGAAATTCATGAATTACTCTTTGGTACATTATTCTTTCACTGATTCATTAATGGAAATTGAACGATAAAAATAAGGTTTCATTTAAGTATTTAATTTTTACTGCCGCTCTACTTTGTTCCCTTGTTCTCATAAGCATTTAAGTACTTTCGCTCAAAATTAAACACAACGATCCAGAAAAAAATAAACTTTTCTGGTACAATACCTTCTGCATTACCTTGTCATCAATGGTCTCCGTTACCTTACCCTTTCTATTACCATATCATTGGTCTTGACGGCTTCTGTTATTTTTCGAGAAAGTTATTCACTACCGTGTTCATCAATTGCTCGATTTCCTACTGCGATATTCTGAAATGACTCTGGGCTTATATATGTATGGGTGTAGCGATTTTCTTCACTTTTATTGCAGCTTACTCACTACACTCCTGAAACAAGCCCTAACTGGATGTGGAACTCGGTTTTCACTTTATTGACTTTAAATTACTGCCTCGCTATGAAATCTAATTATTATAGTTAACCTACAAAAAGTTCTAAATTTTCATTCTTCGCTATCTCAGCTACCCACGTTTAAGCAAGCAACCCAGGATGCATAGCGTTCCCTGAAGGCAATGCAAATTAATTAAAACTCTTCTCCGGATAAAATCAGGAAATGAAGTTATTTAATTGAAAATATAAGAAGCTCGCATCTTTGAAGCGCTGATAATGACACCATCAAAAGTTTTGCATAATAATAATTTCTTTTTTGTGGAAGGAATTGGTATAGTTTCTAAGTGAAATCAAAGTGAAAATTGAAATCAATGTAGAACTGGATATTCAGAAGTATCTATTCAAGTCCAAACTATGGAACAAAAATTTAAATTGTAAAACTGCTAAATTGAAAAAGGAAGCAAGGCGTCTCATCTTTCAGCTCTTTGTCTACTATAGTGCTGTGAATTAGAGGAATCCTGTCTGAACTCTGACAAAAAATAAGACAAGACAGTTAAAGCATAAAATCTCAAGAGCGCTCAGAAAGGTTCAAATAGCATTAATGCTTGAACCTGGGGAAATTTAACAAAGGAATAAGTGAGATATTTAATCTGGATGTTGGGACTGGTTCATTTCGTGGACGAGAAAGGACGAATTCGGGCTTTTGACCTCTTTAAATCTACTTAAAGTATGTGTCTTGTTGCATACTTCTTAGGTACCTATGAGCAATAATTCCCATCTTAGTGAATACTATTTTTATGTATGTGTAAAGGGATTAGGAGAAACATTGTGATATCATATTTATCATCACGTGTACTAGCGCCATCACAATAATGCTCTCCAGGAGCCGCTTAGCTTGCCAACATCAAAGAAGATAGAGCAATTTTATTTCATATGAACACAAAACTCAATATTCTGTGAAATTTCATATATGTGTGTGTGTCGGAATATACGGAAGGACTTTCGATTTTATAACAAAAAACTGCACAATCAATGTAGCATTTTCACATAAATCTCGAGGGTGTTACCTTTAACAGAGCACTTGGAAATGTGATTGCTACTCCGACATGGCGTCGTTCAAGTAATAAAAGTCCTCCAATCAGGCATTCCATTTTGGATGTAAAATCTCTTCTAAATAAATATTGGCAGTAATCTCTGAAATCAATTTCGCTTTTGAAAATACAGTCCGGCTATAACACAACCGATTACATTTTTATGAAGGCCCAACAAATCCCAGGAAGCGCAGAGCAAACAGAACTGATAATAAATTCACATCACAATGACCACCACTGTAGTCTGGTCTCTCCTGAAAATTGGTTTTGATGTCCGAGGAAATGGTTTTGTCTTAAATGATTTATGCATGCTGTGGTAAATTTTCACTGCCGTGAAGATAGCATCACCATAAATATTTTCCTGTGCCACCGCCCAATATAAGAGCGTTGATAGGACTTCTATTAACTAACCTTCACCGTTGTGCCAGAAATTTGTTGCTGAACGAAAGTGGGACTGTATCCAAGAAAACATATCCTTGAAATCTTTGAAATGTGTAAACGTCTCCAAGAAGGCGAGTGTTTCTTTTTATTTATTTTTCTTCTTTTTCTTTAGCGAAAACTTCTATTTTTGCGGAACGAAAAGAACTTCTATGGCTTCGGGCATTTATAGATGCTGGAGGCGAAGAGGACATGACCCCAAAATCTCAATAAAGATAGAAAATTTACTTCGGATAAATGGAACTATGTGGCTAAGTCTAGACCAAAACGTTAGGGAGTTAGATAAGGGCTGGACTTGTCGTTTAGTGGGAAGAACAATGACATTTCATATACTTTAAGTTTTATGTCCTTTCATATAAGTTTCGAAGGAGACCTTCAAGCAAGTTGAGCATTTTTATTACATTGCGTTGGGGCCATTTAAAATCTTGAGAGAAATGATTAAGATTTTAAAGTTGGCAATACAATATTTGCTTCTGTTGAATAAAATCCAGTCTTTTACAAATATTAATTTATCAAATTTGTATTAGCCTAGTTTGACTTAAGTGCGCCTGGACCTTCGACAAACATTAAGAAAGGGGTTCACTTGTACACATTTTAAGTGAAAGTGTTGAGTTTCATTTAATAAATATATAAATGTACAAAATTTTATGACGTTGTTTGGTGGTTCAGTGAATGTTGGGGCGTCAAATTAAATGTCCAAGATCGCTGGGTTGATCTGGTAATCGTATTTGGGAAAATTTGGTTCTCCTAGAGTCGATAATTTTTAGAAAAATGATTCCCACTCAATTGACAAACATATGTATGTATTTTCTCTTACTAACTACTTTACAATTCCTTAACTATCTTAACTATTCATTCACAATTGATACAGTATTATTCTCTCTCTTCACGGCATTATTTTTATTTAATTTTATTTTACAAAGATACTTCTTTAAGAAAAAAGGACTAAGAATGAAATTCACTGGACAGAAATAATAAATATTCTCTCAAGAGAAAGCAATTAAAAATTGTGACAAACAGCCAACTTGAACTAATTCCCTACAAAGAATTGCTATAAATTCAGCTTAAAAGCACAGTACCGGAGGGTTCTCCTTATCATTACTTGCTTACTCCATGAAATAAGCTCCTGAAGATAAAATGTACAAGGATAACGTTAAAATGTCTTTCTCTATAAAGCAGCAAACCATCTGAAAATCTGCTACGAGCTATATTATTTTACCTCTTTTTAAAATGCCATTTCCTGATTTGTTAGTCAAGATAAGGTTGAACCATGGAATACTCTAGATATATTTTGTTTGTGTATAAATTAAAGGTGTAAAGGATAACTGCAAAAATTTTCAGCAAAGCTCTTTAAGAGCTCTCTTATTTTTTAGTACGTAAATGCGGCTTTTTCTGATGGATTTAAATGCTTAGGTTAACCACTTAACATTGAGGGCGATAAACGTATTATACTTCTCAAACCATTTATTGTATCTACAATGCCGGGGAAGTTGATGGAATCAAGTAGACCTGAAACCATGAAAAAATACATATTTGATGATAACACTCTAAACACAGCTTGCCACCTCCAGATTAAAACTAAAGAGGTGGTTACAATGGCATAGCAACATTTAATGTGTAATAGGTTAGCAGTAGGTAACGCTCGTTTATTGTACCCACAACAACTCTGATGCTCTAATTACGAACTTTGTCTATAGACTAAAGTTTTGCATCCCAAACATTTTACAAACGATTACCCCCTATCTTAGTACCACTGGTGCCGTCACAACCGAACACTTATACAAGGGCATACTATACAATACTATATGTATACTTCTACGGCAGTTGGGACTGCCTAGGAACACTATAACAGCAAATTGTCGGAATTTTTGCTGTGCTGTATTTTCTGAGAGTGTGGTAAAAAGAATTAAATACATATTTTTTCGCTATAATTAAGTTTTCCAATTAATTCCATCGGCATTTCAAATTCAAATATACTTTTTAAACTTAAGTACAGTAAGAACACAAGTCTTTTGTTCAAAACAAACTGCCATTCCATCGGATTTTTTATATTCTCTTCGCAATTTTTTCTACAAAATAAATTATTTCAGATTAATTTCGGAAGCAGTCCTCAAATGCATAGTCCCCGGACGAACCAGATAAGCCTAGCTTCTGGTAGTATGCGAATACGGTAGAGCCATCGTATCTAGGGTAATAACCAGAGACAACACCTTTTCAGCCCTCGATAAGAGACGGCATCACCTCAACAAGAATCTGTTGCACAATCAAAGAAGCCACCCTCTACACCACTAAATGCAATGTGAAGAGTTCTCTATAGCTGTTTTCATTGTGCATGATATTGGTCCTTTTGAATTCTGCCTAATTTGACCAGAATGAGTATAATCAATGCCACCAGACAGGGACTTCATGCATGACATCGGCGCAATATAGACCCAATGGATTATACACATTCTCAGTTGCTATGCCTTCATGCACATCCTTCCACGGGACTACAGCGTTTTCCAACTTGTTGGCTTTGAAAATTTATATGAGCGGAAACGAGCCTTAAGATGGAAGAATTTTTCTCACATAAAATGCCGTGAAATGGACTTCCAAGATTCGCTGTTGTTTATCTAACTTCTCCGCGCTTCGGAATCCAAATTAATCAATAGGCTCAGTTTCAACATTGGGCTAGAAACAGATGAGTTGCTCTAAAAACAGCCCAGATACTTCAAGATAAGAAAAAATTAAAGCGCAGATATTGCTTTCTGAGAAAAATTTTCCTTCACCCGTGATTACAGTCAAATATAATATGTTGGTAATCGGATAAAGACAGTACATCCAATAATAATTACAAATGGCACTCGAGTTCACTTATTGCAAATGAATGCAAAATAATCATGCGTGATATTGTTGTATCTCTCAAATCTTCGTCTGTGTTATTTATGGGAATTTTAAGAAAGCAAGAATTGTTAAATTTTATATCAAGCTAGCAAACTACGCGTGCGTACATCTCTTGCTGAAATAGAACTCCTTATAGGATTATTTCCAGGGAGACAACATCATAATAAATAGATACGTATAACGAACGCTATGTACACTTTAATTTACCCACCCTACAAAAAAAGTAGATACCACAAATTTTTCTCTTCTTTTTAAGCTTTCCTGTCTTTTCCTTTGCTGAAGTGTTCTATAATAGGCAATTTGTCTACGTTCACTTTAGAGATAATTTTCTTGAAAATACTTTCGAAGGCATACGTATTTGACTATCAATCTTATCTGGCATCAGTAAGGAGTGACATTCAGGATCTCATGTTATTAACTCCGTGACTTGCCTTCATCAGATAAATCCAACAGAGGTAAAAAGAGGATCTATGCAAAGTTACCGTATTTTCCAAGTTTCTTTACTAACAAAATTTTCCCAGTCATGAATACAAAGTAGTCATTAGTCACAGTGAGATTCATCTCATTAAGATGCACCGATGAGTACCATTTCCTAAAGTTATAGGAATTTTTTTTAAAGGTCATCAATGCAACTAGGGATAATGTGATTAGTTTTGCAAAAAGGATCATGAACCTAATAATAACCCACGACTATAATATTGGAATTTTGTCAACTCATGGACAAGGCTCTGTAATATTTCACCTTCAACTTTACTATTTATACAGGATTACCATACACAATGAGTTTACAATTTTACTACTGTTCCTTCTATTATGAAGCTAACTGTACGAAATCAAAAAACTAAAACATATCACATAACAATTTCTGGACAATCACGACTACTATTCTATAAAATAATCACCGAATTTTTAAGAGTAATAAAAGCGCTAAAGGCAATGGATTAGCGTAATCGTTGTAACTCCCTGAAATAATTTCATCCATCAATAGGCCCTATAGTCCAAGGCATTAACCCATCTAAGGAATCCCACACTTTATATACATTTAGGAATGTGAGTAGAGTCTAGAGATTGTATCCAGGGAATTGAGCAGTAGGACATCTGTCTTACAAATTCGACGCGCTTTTGTCTGTTGAAGATTCACTTGAGGCCCATATAGTACCCAGAAAAAAAACGTTCAATAAAAATTTCCCTAAGGGCATCTACATATAAAAAATTTGAGCCAACTATCCTTTTGCTAAGGGAAACCTACCCTCTTCAATAATTTTATTTATAAAACAACTTGTAAATACCTTCTCAGTGTTTTTTGGCATCAATCTAAGTTGGCATATTCGTCGTAGGCTGGGCGCCTACAGATCAAATACTTTAACAAGGACATCTATAACTAGCAACAATTCACAATTGTTACTATTTTAATAGATGAAAAATTTCGAAATTGAGCCTAAAACAACCTTTACCTTCAGAAAGTTACTAAAACCCCTGCTTATAGTGCAACAATATACTTTGGTAAACTTAGAAAGGGTAGTACAACTTTATTACTTCCTCGTTCCACGCAAATGAAGCAGTGAACTGTGATTACGTGCACAGTACATCCAGGCAAAAGTGCTGGTAAATCTGGTTAATGTCAACATTTCCTTGCAGTAATAAAACTTTAGATGCTCAGAAACTTCACAGCTCCTACGTTTCTGTAACAAGTTCCAGGTCTGTTTGAATTTATCTTCTCTTCAGATATTATTAGGAGTTAATTTATAACTATACTGTGGATTTGCAATTTGACAGTCTGGTTTTATGGCATAACTTATAAGTATAAGCTATAGGTATTATTAAACTACACAAATTCTGGTGATAAGTTTACGACAACTTTGCTTATTAGTTGTAGACTACTGCGGCTTTTCTGATGGGATGTTATTGGGAAATCTGTTCACCCCATAATGAAATTCCAGGAAGTAGAACTTTTTACAATCTCCAAATGAGTTACATCCATCTTGTGTTCAATTGAGTTACATTTACTTTCCGATAACTAGGAATGATGTTGGCACATGTGGCTCAATGCTACGATATCAAAATGATATGAGTTCGCTAGCTACTTCCTGAAATTTCGTTACACACCTACTGACAAAACTTAATATTGCCTTTTTACTACATAAATGGCTCCTTAGATTGTTATTTCTTTAATATATATTTCATTACTCCTGTAGGGATTTAATTTCATCCAGGATATTTGATTTAAGGTCCCAAATATTTCACAGAGTAATAGATCTCGTCTAGACAAGCAAAACATTGTATGAGGGGGGGTCGAAAATGCTTAGTTTTTGTATGTATGGTCAAAATGCAATTTGTTCGAAAAAAAAGCCTTCTCTAGTGTTCCACGTAATCCCTAATTGCCCTTCTTCCTCTCTATGTTGTACCAAACACTGCGCTCAGTGACATATTGAGTCTGTACTACCTTTATCGATTTTTACGTAGAAAATGTGACTTGATAAAATTGGGGGGGAAGTGCCTTTCCCTTAGTTAGATTTAATAAGAATTTACAGTCACGTGATCCTGGAATGGTCCTCTTTTAACGATGACAAGGACATTTTATTTTAGAAGATACCGCAGAATCCGAGAATTCCTGCAAGATAGGTAGGTCTTAATCTTGGATGATTCCATTTACAAGAACTTTTCTAGGATTTCGTAGAAAAATTCTGGTATAGCTTCAACGATTCTTCACACTTTCGACTATTTTTTAAAATCACCCTCTATTCTCTACGGGCTCTGAGTTCGAGGCATTTGTTCAGAAAGTTTCAGTTCTTGTGGTAACGGGCAGGTTTTTACAAAAAATCTACTCCTTCTTTATTTAGCAACGCGGGTATATAACTGAGAATACTAATGAAAGCTGATATCTTTTGTTTAAGCCTTCCCCAAACTCTTCATGACGTTGCTATCAAAGTATAGAGAAGTATAAGTGCACAGATAATTTTTCTTCTTCTCTTCTTAAGTAAACCCGAGATAAAGACCAAAACTTGAAATTTATCTTAATGTCAGTTTTGTCCACACTTGTGTTTATTTTAATAACTCTGATGAGCAGAATCAACTTTTAAACACAGAAACTTTTAATAAGCGCCATCTAGTTTCGTGTAGAATGATTAAATAACCGAATAAAATTATTAACTCTGTAAAATAACGGAGTTAATATAAGCGAGTTAATATATGACAACACTGTACTCAGCTGCCAAAAAACACAGCTAATGACGAGGAGATTTGACTTGAAAAAACTATTCGAAATTATAACAGATCGTCACAAAAGTTGGCTAGTAAAAGCTCCTTGCAAAAACGCCAAAATTATTCTGTTATTGATGTAAAGATATGGGAGCATGAAAAGCATGCCATAATTAGCATAAAAGCTTTCGTGAGAGAATTACACGTTAAAATGCATTTGGTGTGAGAGAGCTTTTAGGTGTCACCGATAAATGGGTGACAATGCAGTCAAAGTGTTAAAGTAGTCGAAATCTATACCCTATGCTAGAATTGATACGTCAATTCCATCTGCCTATCAAAGCTAAGGATACACTCTCACACGTTTTTTCTGCTTTATGCAGTTCACCAAATAAGTAGTGTCCCAGATATTTGCATGTTTTAACGAAGATTGCCAGACAATGGCACAATGTATCCAATGTATATGGCACAATCATCCTGGTCTGTTTCCCGTAGACGTAGAGCTTATAATGAGCATAAGGTGTTGTTTCTATTCTAATCAGTCTAGCGAAATGTAGAGTCCGGAATAGTGAAAAAACCAAATTGTTTCATCATTCTGAATTTTTCTTAATAACTACTTCAAAATCATGTCCCAAAGAAGATATTAAATTATAAAGAGTCTCCCAACAAGAGCGGAAAATTTAAATTTGGCGCCATTTCTGCTGCTGTTCTTATTGTTAAACATTATTTTAAAAATGGTGAAAGTTTGACGGCCACGATTCGCAAATTGTGTTCAATTTTGATGAACGAGTATATCAACTCCAAAGAAAGAAAAAAAGAAAGAAAAATTCGAGAAGACTGGGTCGATTATTAATGCCAAATCATCGACACGTGTTCGCCCAGCTGGTTCAGTAGAAAATATCACGGCTGTTAATCATTGGAGCATTTTTCTTCGAAGACGCTGTAGGAAATGCGGAGACAAACAATGGTGAACGGTATAGAGAAATGATAGCCCACTTTTTTGTGCCTCAAATGGAAGGTACGGACATCGAAGGCATGTGGTTGCAGCAAGACGGTGCCACTTGCCACACATCATGTGAAACAATGGTCCTGGGTTGGTAATCTCCCACTTTGCTTACTTTATATTTGGCCACCACACTCGATAACTATATTGATACTGTTCCAAGTTCCAACCTTTATCGAACATGAAATTGTGGAAATAATTAGGCCATCAATATCTACATCAAAAGTTAAAGAGTCATAAAAGGAGAACGGAATGCGTATCCTCAGTTTTCAAAAAATTCGGGAGTCATTAAAACAACGTCATTAATTTTTGGAAACACAGGAAAGCGATAATATAATGCACTAAAATTTACGGGGTCTAAAGCAGTATATTAAAGAGAATATGGTTTTCAAAATTTCCGAAAGAAAATCATTCATTTGAAAATTTAAATATTTTCACTGCGGAAAGATATTATAAAAAATTTCATCACAACATTTCCTGTTGTGAATAAAAATCAACTCCTTGTTTACTTACAATATTCATATCCGTCTAGAAAATGAATTGTCCTATGTCTGGTGCTTGCCAAGATGTTGAAAATCCTTTTAGTACTACGATAAATTTTTATTAGCTGATAGCAGCTGTACACCTTATTGCATACATAAAGGGTAGTGTGCAAAAGGAAAGCAATAAAGTATCTGGATGCCAGCAATACAGACGATATCTAATGTCCCATTTCGAAGAATACAAAGTAGCGTAATGTGAAGGTACGGATAAATTGTAAGCTCTCCTGTTAACATTTATTATTAAATTTAATTCAACTCCCAAGTGGATTATTTCTCTTCTGACATTATTGGCTGAAAATTCTCTTTTATATTGGAAAATTGATTTTAA